>VXAC01000484.1:250070-325591 GCA_013399225.1 Rhipidura dahli
TGTCCTAGGTTAAAAATAGATGTATTCTATTACCACCAGCTGTGGACTGTTAGCTGTTAGCTGTTATCACCTGTTAAACGACCCACCCCTGATAACAGATGATGGGCCATCAAGAAGCCACCCAATGACTCATGGACTTATCTCACCCTATTGTGAGATGCTCCACCCAGGAGGGGGAAGCCGGGCATTCCCACCTGGATATAAGCTAGCCCTAGAACTGCCTAGGGGGTAGCCCTGTCTACTGGGTAGCTGGAGGACAAGAGCCACCACAGGTTTTCAGTTGGACACTGGACCTTCCATCGGATCATCTCTTCATCTGGATCACTTCAGCTGGACTGCTTCTGCCACCCTAATAGGGTATCAGGTTGTATCTAGCTTTATCTGTACCTTTTTTTTATATTATTTTGCTTGTTTCTACCTTTTCAATAAATTTCAAACTCAACTTGTGACCTTCCACTGTTTTTGTTTTCAAACCAACACAGGGAAGGGTGACATGTGGCATCCAGTGAAACTGGCCTTTAGTCTGCATTTCTGAGTATCTGCACTCAGGCTGGCCATGGCATCCTTACTTACATGTGTACAAGGTTGAAAGAATGTCATGCAGAGCTTCCAGTGTGTAGCATCTAGAACTGACTTTGCTTGAAACTTTTGTTTGTGGGAGCTGTTTAAATGTAATCCTATTAATAGCTTTGGTTCAGGGATAATTTTTGAGCTTCTTATCTAAAAGTCTTTTATCCATCTAATATATTTTTTCACTATGACTTAGGCTTATCTTTGCTTTATGTAATGTGATTTGCAAAACAAAGTTGGAGAATATCTGGCTTTTAGGTCACTGATTAGGACCTTTTGTGGTGCAATGTATTTGGCAAATAAAAATCTGAGTGTTTAAAAATTCAGATGAAAATTGAACCTTACCCACCTTAAATATGTTACACTTGTTATAAATCTCTGATGATATGGTTGAGAAACCTATCCTTTTTACTTCTAAAAAGACAATTGTTTTATGCTCCTTATAAAGGATTTTTCCATTCTATTACTATCTATGAAATACCTCTATTTTAGTTTAAAATATGCAGCAAAGCACAATTTTTTTCCATATAGTGTATTTTAGTGATGGACCAGTAATGGATGGATCAGATGGGTCAGTAGGTTTATAGTTTGGCAGTCTTGGGTTTTTTTATTGCTTCCCTCCCCTCTTCCTCAATACCGAGTACTTATTGACATTTGAAGGGTATCTGAAGATTAAAATTCTAATTTCTGTGGATAACCTTCTCTACCAGCTCAGCTCATATAAAGGGATGCTGAAATGTTTCTTTATGGAACCAGTAGATGTCTGCAGTTTGTTCATGTAACTGCTATTCACCACCTGTGCCTAATGGCAATTAGGGTTTCTCTTAAGACAAAATGTCTCTATGGCCAGGGCAATTTGAGAAGTTGCCATGGATGTCAAAAATGTTTCAGCTCCAGTGTTCCATGCATTGTGCTGTGAAACTTGTAGTTCTGCACTTCTTTCTTTTCTTTCCTGGATTATTCCTAAAAAAACAGGATGAATTATCCAGGATGAGGCTGGGTGATGCTTCTAAAGTCATTGCTAAGTCATGCATTGACCATGGCAATTTTCCTTAAGATGGGGATGAAGTTCTCTGTGATATTGGCATAACCTGGAGATTTTCAGTGAAGCACATGACCCTCGTTCCTTGCATTGCTTCCATCGACCAGGCCAGCTGTAGTTCATGTCCTGCTTTTAGTTGGGTGCTCCATGCCTGTAATTGAGGGCAGATAGAGCCAAGGTTATATAATAATATTGTGTATTATTATATACATGAAGTGTAGCCAAGATTGGAGCAACTGAGAGTCTTTAAATACCATTAGCACTGTAGAGAAAACACCATTATATTTTTCCAGAGTAATTTGTTGTTTACTAGATACCTGATGCTTCTTATCCCTGTTTACTTGAGTTTCATTTTCTTTGATTATACTTGGTTACTTGTGGAACTTTTTTTTCTTTCTCTTACCATCAATTTTGCTTTATTACATGGTCACAGCATGGAATAATAAAGTAGAGGTTGAGAAATCAGGTGCTGTGCACAGTGTCTTGATCCACAGGAGCAGTTCAGAATTGTGAGATTGTCCTATGTGATTCCAGCCTCAACTGAAGTACTCTAAAGTATTAGGGAAATGTGGGCTGTGGCTGAAGAGCAAGGATATGCTTAGATCCTTACAGGATGGCAAAAGTGAAATAACCAACAGTGATTACAAGTGTAGTGCAATAGCAATAAACATAGTGTTTCAGAAAAATCTCGAGGGATGCAGTATTACAGCCCAGCAGAGACTTGGCCATGGGAAGAACTTAATGCGTGAGACCGTCTGAAAGCTCAGGTGAAGGTTTTCCATGAGGAGTATGTGGCACCAGAGTTCACTGTATGATCTCAAATTACCAAGAGACAGAAACATTCCACAGTTTGAATCATGTAAATTCAGATTTTAGGCAAAGATAGTGGATCAGATTACAACTTTGGATGGATTTTTTTCCTTCAGACAGATTTGCTATTGTTAAGTCTTTCATGTTGGCAACTGCTTGTCTCAGCCTGTCCATCCTGATTTGATTTTTGTTTCAAGGCTTGATTAGAAGTGATGTGCTGCTGGAGTGTCTGTGTACATTCTGAAGGTGTCACTGTATCTCATGCAGGAATCCTGTAGGCTGAAATGACTTCCTTGGTCTGTCTTTACATGATGCTCTTTATGGTTGCTGTAATGGCTGTAAGTTGTTTGTAACTAATCAAATGAACCCTTGATACATATTCATGTGCAGATGGCAGGGGCTCATCTCTGAACCCTGCCAATCCTTTGCAGTTGGTTGAGTATCAATGTGCAAAATTCTCTAGTTTTAATAAGGCATTTTTGATCAACAATCATGAATATTACTGCGTGTTGATAACACTTTTATTCATGAGTTTTGATAGCAGCACCAATTAAAGTAAGAGCATCTAATGCATCATAAGATATAAATTTTATCCTTGGGATAATTTCTGTGCTGAGTGCATTTTCTCATATGAAGTGATGGCACAATCAGCTGCTCCAAATGTGACTGTGTAGCAATATGTGTTCACTATCAATATTGTGATAAGATATATTGGTTAGTTGGGATTAAGTTATGTATGATTTAGAGATCTTAATCTGGTTTTATTCATTATTTGGAAAACTTCAAATTGTTTGGGTTCTTTTTCTAAGTAAACCCATGACTGAAGAATTAAACAAAATTAAATTTTGATGTTAAATGCATTTGCATACTACTTTCTGTCTGGATATAGAGCAAGTGTATTTTATTACTGGGAAGTAAAATGTCCATTTAGAAAATAACTTAGGCTACAATATTTCTGTTGTCAAATTCATTTTCCAGGATACCAGTTCTGTTTAGTTTTTTTCTATACCCATTTGTGGAAAGATTAAATCATCATTAATCATGTTTCAAAGGCTGTGATGCTGAAGTTACTGTGTTTTATGCAGCTGTGGGCTGTAGGATGTAGGCAGACTGTCATCTGCAACTTGGCCTTTTCTAAATAATTTCTTATAAATCACAAACATAATCAAACTTTTATCGCCACACAAAAACAATGCTTTTCTTTAAAACTGGCCCTGAATGAGTACCTTGTCAGAACATTTAAATCAAAATTGCCATCTAAACAAGAGGAAAGAAGGCAGGGAATGTGCTTCCTTAAATCAACTCAAGGCAAGCAAGTGGCAGGCTTACAAAGAGAGGCTTAAATTCCAGTTTTGGTTTTATGGGACTACCACATTTAGAAAATCTGCTCTGAAAAAATAGTGTGTCCAGGTGCATAAATATAGTCATGTAACTGTTCCTCTGGCAGGGAGAAGCAGGTGTCCATCAGTTCCCTGGCTTTTCAAAGGTTTTAAATAATGAAATTGTTGCAAGTTATAGAACAAACTTTTGTGCTTACTGAAATGTTCTGGCTTAATCTGTGTGGCACCTTAAAATATGTTTTTAGGCCTGAGGAGGGCTGTGAGGCTGGACGTAGGATTGCCTCCAATGTGCAGATGTTTTGAAGTCAAATGAAAAAGAAGTTGGGATACATGATGAGGTTTGTGTTGGCTATTTCAAAATAGTCTTAATTTGTGTACTGTGACTTGGGCTTCAGTACAGCCTGAAAACCATTGCTTTTTCAGGAGTGAATGATTAGTGTGAGAGTTGAGTAGCTGTCTAACCACAGCCTTGTATTTCTATTTGCATGTCAGCTTATCAGGCTGGTAATTTTTGGACATCCCTCACTTAACTCTCAGCTTTGTTTACTTAAGATGCTAAGTACGAGATTGTCCTTGAAATCTAAAAGAATGTTTCCCAATGCTTTGTGGGCTGGGAGGGGAATCAATTTAATAAAGTTATGTACTTGAGATTCCCTCCCCACACACTTCCTGCATTGTTTGTCTATTCTCCACCTTCCCTGTCTCCACTAGCTCCATTTCCAGCTCTAGATGTCTCTTTAGACAATGTTTATAATCACTCTCTTCTTTACTTACTGACGTAACAAATAATGTCTGCAGTACACACTGAAATATTGCTTAGTACAACTAGAGTGGTGTTTGGGGCTTTTTCGTGGTTTTCGTCTCCAAAAGAAGTTTGTTAGTGGTGTTTCATGCAACTTCTCATTAAATATGTAACAGCTCCTCTTAAATGTTTGATTCCTGATTTTACACTTATGTGACTTTCCTATCACTGCACCAATATCAAGGTCGGAGAGTTGGATTTGCAGTGTGTCCCCTTGGCACCACTGGTGTTTCATGCTGCAGGGATTGCTGTTTGCATGGTGAGTGTGGCACATTCAGGGCTGATTTCAGCTGCCTGCATGAATTCTGCAGCCCATGTGCATGAGGAGTATTTCAGGGTAATGCAAGCAGTACTTGGAACTTGCCAGGCTACAGCAGCTGTGTGAGGAAACCATCCTTGCCAGATGGTAAATCCTGCAGTGCCCAGGGTCACAATATAAACCCTTTTCTACACAGAGGGAGGGAGCCTGTGGGAATAAATTCAGAACAGTGTACAACAGCTTCAGAGGGCAAAGCTGTTCTGGGAGACAGAGGTATTTTTCCAAAATGGTCTTGCATGAGTCATTTTGAGCTGCAAGCAATACTATAATTACATTATAAATTGTACAGAGGAAGGAGTTCTGAATCCTGACTTCTAAATCAAGAGGTTTGTGTTTCTTGACAACATAACAACTGCTTCTGAGCCTTGCATTGTTCTCCCTGTCTTAGTCCCTCTCCAACTTGGAGACAGGGAATAGACCAAGTGAGGGAATTATTGCCTGTTTTTGTGGCTCTCCTGGAGACAGCACTGCAAAGATCCAGCCTGAAGTGCGCAGCACAGAGAAATTGTGTATTGGTGCACTCTGCACGTGTTCACACACAAATCTTTATGTGTTTGCATGTGCACATTCTCCAGTTCATTCCCAAAGACATAAGGGAAAGTAATTCACTGCCCTATGCATTATTTTTGAGTGATATAGTGGGCAGATTTATCACTGCTCTTTCAATCTCACAAGGCTGTCATGATCTGCTTGAAATTATTTTGTCTCACAGAAGTTTTGGATCTGGCATGTGGGTGAGCATAGATCAAAAAAGCTTTTCTAAAATCTCCACATGGATTAAAATATTCCAACAGTCCAATGCTTTGTTAAGGAATTTTTTTACTGACACCATAGATATGTCAAGATTTCTTATCCTGCTGCTTTCTAGCAGAATATAAATATTAGTTGGTCAGGGAATTTTTCTTGGTTTTGTGGCATCTTCTGTAATTATCATTAAAATACACTGAGACAAGCTTTTGTCTTTGTTTGTAAACAACTATTTCAAATAGGTGTGTATGTGCAGATTGGTTTACATGAGAATAAGGGCTCTGGATGTCTGTGAAGTCTGGTTCTGGAGGAAAAGCTTGTGTGTTTGTTTCTGAGGTAATGAGCTCTAGGCTGGCTGTCCATTGTAAGGCCAGGAGCTGTGTGTTAGTTGTCCTGCTGGAACTATGTGGAGTTCCTGTTTGATAACTGGCTTGATTCAATTCCTTTGAAACATTTTTTGAGGAGATTAAAATTCATAAGTGAGGAATAGTAATGAAAGATTTGTATTCATACATAGCACTTACATATCGTACAGATGAAAATACTTCATTTTTTATCAGTTTACCCTATTTAATTTGCCCTCTGAATTAAATACCAATTACCAATAGCTGAAAACTCCTGTGAGTCTCTTTCCAGTATTTCCAGGAGTGTTTTGTGTATTTATTAAGTTTGATATGCTCATACTCTCTCTATTCTGCATGTCTCAGGCATAGGCACAGATGACATGTAATGGTCAAATAAGAAGCGTAGCACTGTATCTTAATTCTCAAATCATTGGCCTGTCTGCGTTTTGTGCTTTGTTGTTCTTTCATGTTTTTATGAAAAATTCTGTTGTCCAGCACTCCTGCAACATGTAATTTGTCTACACTGTTGTTTTTTAGTCAGAATAAGAATAGAACAATCAAAAAAAAAAAAAAATTAATGATGTTACCAGGAAAAACAAAATACGACATGTATTGTCTGAAAATTAGATGGGTTCACTGAGTGTTTTGTTCACTGTGGCAGTTGATTGAACCCTGGTCACAGCACTTGAGGCTTTCAGTGAGACACCCAGAGCTGGCCTGTCTGTTCTGAGCAGAGTAAGTCACATTAGCCAGTGCCTTTTGCAAGCTGACTGAAATGCCCTGTGCTCCTTCCAGTACCAGTGGGGGAGTACAAAAGAATGATCTCTGTGAGTCTGACCTGTCAGTGGTGATGCACTGCCTGAATACCTGGGGAGACAAATCCAAGCGTGTGTAAGTGTAGGAATGAAAGGTAGAGGTAGCACTCTGGGATAGGGCTCTACATACTGTTTGTTTCTCTGGTCTTCTTCATCCCTAGAGACCTTCAGAATATCCCTGGGAGGAATGTCTCCAATGCAGAGGAATTGAGTAATATTCTACTTTGATGTTTCTTTACTAAAGAGTGACTGCATCTTTAGTCTCAGCTTTGCAAATACATTATTACCTAAAGTGTGGGAAATTACTTTATCTAATTTGGGAACTTTATTTTCTTTCCCTCTTGGTCTTTTCCTTGTATAGAAGACGATGTGGTTTTGAACTGATAAAGTCATAGCTCTTTTCCCTTGAGAAGCATTTTAACTTCCTCCTCCCTGAATTAACCTTAAGAAAATAGTTTGGCTTAGTGGATTTTGATTTTTTTACCAGTTGGCCCACTCCCTTTTATTTCATTTCAAGCTCTTACCACCACGTTGCAACAGGTTGTTTAAAGCCTCTATTGGCAGCAGGTTGTTTAGACACCCCTCAGGGGTTTCTTGCCATGAGGTTTCTTCTTGACTTGGATACTATTGCTGATTTCTAATTCAGGTTCTGGCTGCTTCCTTCCATAATCTGCTATAGCTCATTGGTTTATGGGACTACTCTAACATCTATATTGCAGGGTGGTTTAATTCCTTTGACTACAGCTCTGCTTCCTCTATCACCCACCTTAGAATTTACTTTAGGCCTTTACATGTTAGCTTTATCAATTATCCAGGATTATTTCACATTACACCACAGATCCTTTTTTTTTTTTTTTTGAAACTCTGTTGTCAGCATTACTCTGTGAGTATGTAAGGAAAGCCAGTTTTAATCTGTAATACACAGATACCACGTTCCTGAGACATACAAGCCTTTTATTCTCATCTATAGAAAAGCAGGGTCTCTTAGGTCTGTTGAACCAGAGTACTTATAAGAGTTATTTTTATGACCTTGCAAAAGAAGAAGGTTAAATACTTTGCACAGCAAAGAGGACATCATTAATCACATTGAAATTCTGTAATATTTCAATAAGGAATTAATCCATGAACTGAAGAAGAGAGGCAGGAATGGGGTAAACAAAGTTGGAAAGGGGAGTTTAGGAAAGACTGCTTACTTCGCTGTTGCTATGGGGGACTGGGGAAACTTGTTTGTAGATTTAAGGTTTGAAATTATGTTTTTTTAATGGTATGATAAAGGTAAGTGTATTTGCCCCACATGTCCACTAGGACAAGCGTGGTTATTTATCTGGAGTTTTCAAAAATCCAAGCTGAAACGATTTGGAACATTTTGCTGTGAGATGATGTCAAGCATACTGTACCTCACAGATTTTATAGCCTTCACTAAATGCTGTTTGTTGTCTTCTAAAATTGGTGTGGCTTCTATGAAGCTATAATTATAAAGAGGCATCCTCCCTCTCTTGAAGGTAGAGGAAAAATGGAGTATTTAGAAAGAAGTTATACCACATCCTGGGACTTGTGCAGTTTGGAATGTATTCTGAAAGCTGAGTTTTACATGCTGTTTTATGATGTGGGTATTACTGAACCTGTGCAGGATTGCTCTGGATATGTATGAGTGAGAAAATACTGGTTTTGACAAAGACACATTTTTGGCGACTGTACAAGGACAAAACACAGCCAAGGTACTTCCATGTCTTTCTCTGGTAATTCAGTAGAAGAACCTCTCTGTGTGGTTTCTGCAGTGTCTGTGCCTTGAATACACACAGCAAATTGCCTCAACTTTTTGCTGCACATCCAAGTCCCTTTGCCGACAGCTGCTCTATAAATATAATTCTTGAAATATTGCTTACAGTGACTGTGAACAGTACAATATGAAGGAGTGTCTAAATAAATTTTGCTGGCAGGCAGCTGTGTCAACAGCTTCAGGCTCTTTGGGGTGAACAGTAAATAAGCAAAAAGGAGTAGAGTCAGTGTACCCCAGTTCCACTGCTCCTTTTGATCTAACCTTGAACACTGCATTAATGAGTGTTGCTTTCCAGAGTATCCTATGACCTTTTCTCTTGTTCTGGTTAAATGTGAAAAGCACAGCTGGAATGCTCTTACCATATAGTTACAAAAAAAATTCCAGGGTGAGGCAAGTAAAAGTGTTTACACTTTTTTATTAAACAGAGTTTGAATCTCATGAGTGAGGTGTCAATAATCTAGGTGTGAATGACACTTAAATGTGTTTCACACTTTTTTGGGTTAGATCCTGTGTCAGTTGACAAGAAAATATTAGAGTGGATGCTGGGTTTGCAGTGGCTGAGAATTTAGAGCTTCTGCTGTCTTCAGGTGAACATGAGGTGCTCAGCTGTACAGCCTCAAGTAGATTTACAAAGTCATTATGTGTGCAATAGTTAATGGTTTTATCTTCTGCCTGGAACATCAAACTCTTAAAAAGCACAGATAGAGCTTAGAAACAAAATTACATTACTGAAAAAGCTGAAATTGCCACTCCTCTGCCTTTTGTACTTGTTGTCGTTTTTTGGGGGTTTTTTTTGTAGAAAAATTTGAGTAGTAGAGCATCAGCATGAGAGTGTAGCATTTGTTTGCTGAGTTCAGTACTGTCATGAAGATGAAATGGAACAGGATACATTTCAGGTCAGATCAAGGGAAAAAGTATCTTGTAGCTCCAGAACACATTCTCTTAGACAAATGACCTTCAGCATTTATTATCTTGGTATCCCAATGAAGGCATGATAGAAGCAAGTGCACCAGGAGAGCATGATGCATTGTGTAATTACTAACACTGACACAGGTTTTGTTTGGCAGAATAACAAGGCAGTGAAATTACAGTGTTGTGGGGCAGGGTGCAGCCTATTAGGGAAGCTTTTTGGTGTTTCAGCACTTGGCTTATATTCTAATAGTAAACTGTGTCATTAGTTATATTTTTGGAGTCTTGTGTACTGGGTTGGGGAGGCAGGACTGGCCCTTGGTGAAACTGTGCTCTCTATCTCAGTCCTCTCTATCCCTGTCCTCCATGAGCCTTAGCAAAGCTTCTCAGAGGATCTGTTCCATGATTTTCCCAGGCACAGAGGTGAGGCTGACAGTATCTAGTTTCCAGGGTCCTCCTTTTTACCTTTTTAAAAAATGGGTGCAATATTTCCTTTTCTGCAGTCACCAGGGTCTTCACCTTACTGCTGTGACTTTCAAATATCATGGAGGGTGGCTTGGCAACTCCATCAGCCAATCCTCTCAGCACTTTGGGATGTATCTCATCAGTTCCCAGAGATGGGTGTGTGCTCAGGTTCCTCAGGTGATCACAGACCTGAGCTTCTCTTACAGTGCCCACCTTGTGGTGCATTCACTCGAGAGGTGTGGGCAGAGAGATTGCCAGTGAAGACTGAGGCAGAAAAAGCTGTTGTAGCACAGCTTTCTCCTTGTTTGTTGTTACCAGTGTGCCAGTTGTGCTCACAAGGGCTGTACCCTCTGTGACATCCCTTTTCTGGCTGTCAGACCTGTGGAAACTCCTTGTTGTTCTTTGCATGCCTTGCCAAGTTCAGCTCCATCCACTCTTTGCCCTTTCTAGAGAGTATTCAAGGATCTGGTTAATGAACTCACTGGACCATTTATTATTTTGAAGTGCCTAAATAACTGAGACTATCAGTAACTTGCTAGGTAAAATTATTTCAGATATTAGGATTCAAAGATAGTAAATTGTGTTTGGTAGCTCTGACTTTAGTCTCTGGTAGCATAAACAGAATTAATAAGCACCTGGTGCAATGTCCTGAAGCCTTTTTGCCTCCAATGCTCTGCTGCTTCTTGGCTGGGAAAACAAACTCAGCAAAAAGTGCCTTTGCCTCAGGTAAACTTTAGGTAAGAATATAGGTCTAGATTTGAGTAATATTTGATCATGGGTTTTCAGAGGTTAATGTTTTATATGATCTTTACTTTCTTACTGAATTGAGGCCACAATGAAAACCAGAATTTCACTTTCATAGATATCAAGTGCATGTGTGATGATACAGTCTTAAAGATAACAAAAATAAAACAAAATGATAGACTGTGACTCAATATAAAGTTTGTCATCTGTTTTGTTATCGTTTCTTCTTGTGTTTCTATGAAGATAAAGAGATGACCTAATGATAATTCCATGTTTGATAAGGAATTGGATACTTTTGATTTTATCACCTGTTCTTTTATTGTAGTGGAGTAAGTAGCAGGGTTTAATTATTTTTGGTGGGCTCTGTGCTGTAGCTGGAAAACATTGGATATCTGTGCTTCTCCAGTTTGTGGTTGAAAAACGATTCTGAAATCCTTGAATGCAAGAACTTTGTCTTCTTGTTAACAACTGACTGCAAAAAAAAGAAAAAAAGGTTCATCAAATTGTAGAAAATTGTTAAATAATGTGCTAGAGGCTTTGGTGTCACCTGGTTTTACTTGCCAGCTTGACTAATGACATAGGAAGAAGGGAAAACATAATTAATTGGATTGATTTGGGTGAAACTCAGTTGAGAACTAATAAATAAAAAACCCTGGGGCAATTAACAGAGAAAACGGTACAAGGTGAGGAAGCACTGCATAATTTAAGTTCCTGGTGTTTTCCTTAAAGTGAAGGGGGAAAACAGCAGCCATGTCAGGGGAAGAGGAATGAAGTAGAGAAACAAGAAATAAAGGAAGAGAAATAGCATGAATTCATGTTCCTCACGAATGTAGTTTTTACAGTAAGGCAGCAAAAGATAAATCAATGAAAGGAGTATATAGATGATGTAAAGTCACTTATTCATTTCATAGATCAGGGAAATAATATTCCCTTGCTGATTAGGCAAAATTCTAGGTCTTGATGTCTTGATACTTGAAAGTTAAGAGATCCAAGAGGATTGAAGGGAATAATATAACTAAATAGCTCAGACTGAATCAACAAAAATATCGAGATTCAAACTATGATGGCTTGTTCAAACAGTCAGTAAAAAGCATCTTTTCAGGTCCTCACTTCTGCACTAGAGGGGATTGAACTTCCTTATGCTGAAACAAGATGTGGTACCATTTCTACAGATACATTTCCTGCAAGCTGTGGGAGTGCAGTATTCTCTTTTTTTTTCTTTCTCTTTTAATGATGATGAGACTGCCAATTAGTTTTTCCTTAAAGGACCAGGATTTTTGTCTAATTCTGCATGTTTTGTGCCCTTCATTTTTAGTGGAATTAATTTAAGAGATGCTCAAGCTACTGCTCTGAGTGTTAAGTAGTTGTTTTTTTGGTGTAGGGCAGATGTGGATGAGGAAATTATGGTAAAATATATGAATCAGAATTCCTATGCGAAAGTACAGATCTATTGCTCGCAGCGTTTTTGTTTGATTTACACCTTTCCAGCAGAACTGTATTAAATTACATGAAATATATTTCCTTTGAGCTGTTGGCATTACATTTCTTAAAATGAGAAAACAATTACTATGCTTTCATCATACTGTAGTTCACAACTAATATCTGTCATTGCTTCTTTTTATTCTGCATCAGAGAGTATAAAGCAGCAGTAACAAAGGTTCAAAAATGTTGGGAAATGAGTGATCTGTTCCGCAGGAGAATTAGTGTCTGCTCTGCATCTTGGCAAGAAACTGGAATGCAGAAGGGTAAGTTGGTGTGATTGTTGCTGTGCAGTGTTTGGCAGAAATAGATTAGGCAAATATTTTAATTTTTTGTGGTTGGGTAGAGGAAGGCTTTTAAGACTGGAGTGAATGACTCAGGTTGGACTTTTGGTTTTCTTTTCCATATAAAGTGCCTGTAAGAAAGCCAAAAGTTTATATACTTTGGGGGTGAGAGAGAAGCTCGTGTTCGTTTCCTCTTTTCAACAGCACCCATGACATGAGGCCCACTGAGTGTGTATGAGAACTGAGTTGTTGACCCAAAGCTCCCCCATTCTCAGCAACTCTGTTTCAGTAACCCTGCTGCTGAATGAGAGAATGATGCTTGCAGGCATGACACTTACAAACTGGCTTTTCCTTTTTTTTTTCTCCTGTTTGATGTCCCTCCCTTATCCACAGCTGATAAGTCAGGGCTTAGACACTGCTACAGCCCAGTGGAGCTGCAGTCTCCTTCCTTCACCTCTCTGTAGTCTAGAGAGAAAGGCTTGCCTAGATAAAGGAAAGGCAGCTGCTGTGGGTTTCCACTGATTTACTGGGGGAGAAAAAAGGCAAAATTTGGGGTTCTACAGTGCTATGGTGCATAAGAGTTTATTTATAGAACTGGTTGTGATAATGTCAAAAACATTAGGTGCTTTAAATGATTTCCAGGTGTGGGTAGGGAACTAGGAGGCTCTGAAAAACTGAATGTTTTGTTTAGCTTTTTGGACGGAAGGTGAGCTAAAACAATGTATTAAATTTTTATTGATTTTTAGTAGGGATAAGCAAAAGCATTTGTTGAGAAATCTAGTGGTCAACAAAAACTTACTCTTGGCTGGCTTATTTCAGTTGCTGAAATGTGCTCTAGAGCAAGTGAGTGATTTGGTTATAAATCCCCAAATCCATTGAAGTACCTCTGAGAAGGAGTGGAGCTCAGGCTGGCTGAGGCTGAGTCTGTGGATGCTGCTGGCTTTCCCAAAGGTTGTCTTTGACAGGGCCCCAGGATGGCTCTGGCAGTGATATTCCAGCCTCTGCACAGCACTCCCACCCTGACTTCACTGCTCTTCCAAGCAGATCACTCAGTGCAGCTCCATCCTGACCTCCTTGCTGCTCCATGGTGTAGAGGATGTGCAAATACTAAAAAAGTTCCCTGGATTTTGGATTATTGCTATGATATTTTCTTGTAGTATGCCTTCAAGTACTGCTGGTTTTCAGGAAGGCAGTGTGTATGTTTATGGCTTGATTGTTCATTCTTTCTGGTAACAGCAACTCAAAATCTTTTCTATGGATGGTTCTGGATTTGCTTTTTTGCTCTGTACCCAAGACTTCTTAATGGGTCTGTCAAGTGAGGGGCAAAGCCAGACCCATTGGCAAAACCTGTTGTTGATAGGACTCATTACCAGTCCAAAGTGCAGAATCCTGTTGTAAATATAGACTTACTTGAAACAGATTTGTATAAGATTCTTAGATACAAATTCTTTTGCTGATTTGCAGCAAGCTTATGTAGTGTGTGGAATTCTGGATTTGAAAGATAAATCTGGTGTTATGAGCAAAGGCTTTACTTTAAGAAAATGCAGTCCTTGGGCTTTTAAAAAGGTGTACGTAGTTCTGGTGTCTCTCATTTGTTGAGCAAGTGAAGCATGTATCATTGTAAAGTTAGAACAGAATCTACATAAAAATGCACTGACCAACACTGCAGAAACCTTTAGGGCCAGGGTTGATGTTTTCAAAATCAGGTGTTGACCAGTGATGGGATCTAAAAATTCCAAAATAGTGAACAAGTTCTGACTTCACTGCAGTGGAGTAAAAAGACATCTTTCAATAACTCTGTTACTTTGCAGAGGCTTAGAGTTTATTTTTACTGTAGGAGTCATGTACTGCAGTAGTAAATAGTAGGAGGTTCTGGCATGCATGACCTGGTTCAGCTGGATAGCACTATTGATTTGTTTTTTCAGTGCCTCTGCTTGGTTAATTGTAATTTTGTTTTCTGATCCTTGATTAGCTCAGTGGTAAGTTGTCATTACAGCATTCAACTCCCTAAGGACATGATCTATAAGGCAGACTTTTCCAGTGGAGGGTCATGATCCAGCTAGTTTACACATAATTTAAACAGCAGTTGGCCTGATACCCTGAAGTGGAATTTGAGGTACTTTTAGTCCAAGAGTGTAATACCATACAGTGTTTGTGTTGAGCACTCTTTAGAGACCTGCAGGAGAGGCCAGGGGGACATGTAATGCCCCTTGTGTTCCTTTTTCAACAGGCAAGTGAAGTTAAAATCTCAAGGAAGATTAGGAAAGCAGTTTCACTTAGAGCAAAACTGCCATTTCACGTTTCATTGGGAAAGCTTCGTTTCGTCAGAGTTGCCATAACATTTGTTTGCCCAGACTTTGTATTTGGAATTCTTTTAATGGCCTGTTCCAATAATAATGGGCATAATAAAAATGTCTTCATGTGATTAGAGCAAGCTAATGACCTCTGACTTTTGCACATTTTGTATAAGTTTGGTGCAGAGCTGCTCTCAGTTACTTTAAACAATTTCTAATATACAGGGAATTTGTCTCTTCTATGGCATTTCTAATATACAGGGAATTTGTCTCTTCTATGGCACCTAAATGGCTTTATCAAGCAGAGCCAATGTCTCACAATGCCTCTAGAGGCAGCAAATTGAGCATAAATGAGTTGAATTCATGCATTTTCTGACTATTTTGGTACAACCTGTCTGTGGACTGAAGTGTGACTGTCACTGCACCTAAGAAGAGATTGTTATTTACTGAAAGATTTCTGATGGACACGGAGGCTGGGATTTCTAGTTCAGGTACCACAGCTCAAGGCAGGGTGGAAGGTGGCAGAGACAGTCCTGCTGCTCTTCTCCTTTTCAGGGCTTATTGTCAGACCTTGCTTTTTGTAGCAACACGGTTTTTGGGGTTCTTTTTGCTTTTTTTTTTCCTACAGAGTTTACTTACAGGATGCGTTTGTGCCAGTGCAGAAGGGCAGTACGAGTAGGAGTAAGTGCTTGGACAGAAGGCAGTGAGGAACACAACTGCTCCAAGAGCATGCCAAATCAAATGTGAAACTATTTATGTGACTAATGACAGAGTAACATCAGATCTGCAGTGTTTGAATGGCTCTGTTTCTGTGAAGTGGTTTTCAGCCTGTGAGGTGGTAAGTAATAAAAGTCCATTAGCAAAGTTTTTAAAGAAACACACGCCACCATCTAGATTGTTGTGTTTTTTTTTTTTTTTTAAAGTAGCTGTACTTTAATGTGCTTGAGTCAAAACTGTACAAAACCTTCTCTCTCGCAGGGTGGTAACTAAAATGATAGGTCACAGTTGGATATGGTTTTCCCCCAGAGGGTGGTTGGGCACTGGAACAGGCTTACCAGGGAGGTGGTCACAGCCCCAAGCCTAAGGTCAAGAAATGTTTTTGGACAATTACACATGGTAGAATTCTTGGGGCTGTCCCATGCAGAGCCAGAAGTTGGACTCAGTGATCTCTGTGGGTCTCTTCCAGCTCAGGAAAATCATGAAGTAGTATGTTTTAACAAGCAATGTTAAGCATGTATAAGTAGTAAGTATGTACATTCAAAAGTTATTTTTCCCTTAAAGCTCCTAAAAACATTTGTTTATTTGTGCAATGTATGTGAATGGTGTTCTGTGTGTGAGTAAAATACATGAAGATTGTGTTCAAGTAGGTGGGTGGAGTTGTCTTTTATACAATATGGACCGAAAATCTTTCCTAGTAGATCTTTAAGCCTACAAAAACCATAGTGAAATCCAGTCTTAACTGCAAGGTGCTTGCATGGTTGGACTTTGGTTTTCTGTTTTTGGTGTGTGTGTTGGATTTTCTTGGTTCAAGAGTGGATCCGTTTATAGGGGACATGAGTTCCAGTGCACCCATAAAAATCTGTGTGCTCCATACTGTGAACCATGATCTGCTTGTGTAAAGCTGTGTTCCTCTTCTTGGCTGTTTGTGCCAAGCTGCCCCCGTCCCTGCTGTCTGCCTGCTGCTGGATCTCTGCCTCCCCAACTGCCAGACTGGTTTTAGCACTGCTTTGTCTCGGTTCCTTTATTGCCTGTGGTGTGGGCAAGGAGCCAGGCAAGGCTGCAGCCAAATGATTCAGAATGTGAAATGTCTTCCAGGTTTGTTTCAGTGCTTTACCTTCAGCTTCTTGCAGTCACCTTTCCTACAGGCATCCTGCCATTTGGGAGAGTCACTCCTTTGCACAGGGCCATTAAACTTTTGAAAGTTTGCGGGGGGTGAAGATTGTGCCACATCTCTAATTAATTTCTTCTTTATAGGCAATTATCTTTTTTTTTTAACCTGCATCTAGGTTGCATTATTGTTATTTTTAGTTCAGCATTAGGCTTTAGCATCTCTTAAAGTCGAGCAGTTACATCATTTTAAAACATTTTTATCTCCACCTTTTAGCTGTATTATTAAAATAAATGGGTGCATTACAGTGCCTTTTGGCATAATACATAAGGTCAAACTATAGCTTAAGGTATGTTTGAGGTGTAATTCTAGCTGCTTTATCCATTTCAACTTAAATAACTGTAAGAACTGAGGCCTCTCCTATGGAAGAAAGGGCTTCATCAATACCTGGATGAGCTCTGTCATTCAGAAGTGTCAGCAGCCAGGGAGTCTCCCTGCTGCAGTTGATAAAGCTTCTGGATGCCCTGCTGTGTCAGTCTTTACAATTTGCTGTAATCAAGCAGAATAGCCCAGCTGATGCCATGCAGGACACAAGGAATGATGTCCCAGCCATGACTGTTTCCAGGTGGAGATAAGGGTGTCTGAAGGGGTTGCCCAAACAGCCTGAATACAGGTAATCAGTGATTAAAAAAGCAAACAAACAAAAATCTGATGGATTTTGTTCTTGCATTTGTCTTTTTTTCCCAGTTGCCCTCCCCAAACCACAAATACTGTTGCAAGGGTGTTTGGAAGAAATCCCTATGCCTGTCATTTGCTTGTTCACTCTTTCCGTGCTCACTTGGGTTAATTCCATTCTGCTATTGGTACTGCTCTCAAAACTACTTGTTTTATTCCTTGCATATTGGAAATAGGTTGTGGCTCTCCCTTCCTGCATTTGTAGAGCTGTACTTCTCTAGGAGTAAACAGATGAATCAGGGGCCACCTCAAATGGTTTTGTGAGACAACTCTGTAGTGTATTCCACTCTTCGTAGTAGATATGCAGACTGGGGAGTTCCACAGCTGCCCTCATCTAAGCCTCAATCTGTTTTTTAACTGCAAGTCTCTTCCATATTTCTGGGTCATGTTTAAGTCAGTCCATCTGTGGTCAGCAGCTCAGTGGCTTTGCACTGCAGATTTTATTTATCAGGTCATTTTTATTTTTTTTTTTTGTCTGACACAGGTTAAATGAAATGTGAAATCGAAACATTCTTGACTTCCTAATGCAACCTGTTGCCACTTGTTATTTTCATTTATAAATTACGTTATTTTTAAGATCTCTGTCCCCAGAGTTAACATGCCTAACAAGTATGAAAGGGTTTGTATTTTTTCTGTCCTCCTGGAGAAGAAGATGAACTGCTGCAGTCTTTTATTTGCTGCTCTTGAGAGAGAGAAATAATTACATTTCCTATCTCTGGTATGAAAACTTGTTAAGACTGAAGGTACTGTCTTGTAATCCATGTTTTATTTATTCTCCCATTGTTTATGTACTTGGTTTTATATTTATAAATCACTGCATGTAATTTTTTCCCAGAACAGGAAAATTTACACGTTTGTTATGTCAATTCAGGTTTTGAGGCTGTTTTATTCTGCTATTTTACAGATGGAAGTATCCTGACTAAATTAAAGATTATTATTAATATGAGTAAGGAAGCAGTAAAGTGCCTTTGCCCTCATTTGGATTACTTCCTTTCTGTAGGAAGCTGCTGCTTCCATTTCCTGGGCAGCTTTAGCTGTGTTGTAGTGCAGGAGTGGGAGACTGGAGCTTCTCAAAGTGTATTCAAGAGCCCAGATTGGTTAGAGCTGATGTTACCACACTCCTGTAACCTTATTTTCTTGTTTTTATTAACTTTTTTTGCTATTTGGGACACCTTCACCTGCTTCTGGAGTGGGAATACAATGGCCAGCTGGTCTTACAAATGCTTGAAAAACAGTGTGGGCAAATGTGGGTGCTTGAGAGTAAGTCTCTACTTTGATAGCTCAGAAACTTGATAAATGACTTAGCCATGCATAAAAATGCACTTAATTGCCTCTCTCAACATATATACTTTTTAAAACATCTATATTTTGCATTTTTAAGTCACTATGGGATTGGAGATGAAGATGAAAAATCCTACCAAAGGAGAATTCTAAATAAATGTAATTTGAATATTGCTAAATTTAACCCAAAATCTACTTTGACAGGAACATTAAAGTTTTGGTCTGTTAAAAAAAAAAACCCTTAAATTAAAGGAGATCAGATCTGAATACTCAAATAGGTCACGTTTCAATGATGCAAAATAACAGAAAACAAAGGCTTGCTGTGTTACTGGTTTTTACACCAGGACAGTTTTTGGAAAAAATATTGAAGTATCTCTCTGAAGTTTGTTACACCTATAGTAAAAGCATTTTGAAAATAAAAAAATTAAAAATCAGGACCATGCAGACTAACAGTATTTAAAATTAATTTTTTAGCTTCTGCTGTGAGGTTCATGGCTCTGTGGTGGCAAGTAGGGATTCTGTCACAGGCTCTCTTCCACATTGTGCCTGCATCCCGTGCTCTTTGAGAACGTTTTCTTTTCCTGGGTGAATTTCGTCCTTTCTGCAGACTTGTTGCTCCAAAAGTAACTCTCTGGCATGTCCATTATCGTGTGTTTGCTCTGCCATTCCGGGACATTATTATGCAAGACTCTTAAAAAAAAGGCCTTTGCAGCCCAAGTGCTGCTGTGGCTGGGGGTGAGGTACAGCCCCAAGGGTGGCTGCTGAGTTACAGCCATCTCTGGAGAGTTCTCTGCTGCCGCCTCAATCCAACGGGGCGGGGGCCAGACAGACGCTCCTTAGGCTTATGTTATTTTATTCACCTCATAAACTGACAGGAGACACCAGAGATAATGCAAGCTCACGTTGCTGGCAAAAAACCAAGGATTTCCTGGTTACAGAGAACTCTTGAAAGTTTTTCAGCCAGTAGCAGTTGTTCTAGAAGTTACAGACAGCTGTTTCAACCAATCTTCTATATTGCACGTACATTTGTTAAAACAATACTTTCTTGTTTTATACCTTATATAACAGTGCATAATATTCCATTATTAAGCTTAACTTTGTCTCTCTTGTTAAGCATATATTTTGAAACTTCAAAAGTTGTCTCAGCTAGGCCTAGAAACTTGAATCTTTGTTCTTGTGTCCTTGCTCTGCTGCATAATTGTATCATCTCTAACATTTTCGCAGCCAAAGCTATTTCCTAAGATCTTTCCCCTTTATTCTTAAAACCTGCTTTTGTTTCTCATCCATTAGAAATCACTTTACCTTTTTCTATATTTGCCACATCTGCCACCTTTACATCCATGGATTGGCTCAGTCCTTTTACTCTTTTCCATGGCGAGGGCGCCGTGTGTTTGAATTGTCATTCACACAACGTACCTCAGCAGGTCCCTGGGTGTAATATATGCTGCCAAATAATTCGTGCTTAAAGCAAAACTACAGCATTCTCTACAAAAAGCCAGAAGAAAATACAAACACCAGCCACAAAATATGCATTTCAAAGAATTCTTGCTGTGATAAGACCCCAACAAGATACCTTTCATATGCATTCAAAAAAGGGTATTCCAAGAAATTTTCTGTCTGACAGGCTCCAGCAAATATGCATATTTGATAAGATAAATATGCATCACCAAAAACTAATCCAGCAGCGAGGTTATATCAACTAATTCCAGGAACTGTGGTCTGATACAACAAGACAAGATAAAACTACATCAATATGCTGAGGGGGTAAGACCATCAAAGCAAAAAACTGTATAAAAGGAAACCCCTAAGAACTGCTTTTCATGAACCAGGGAGGTTTGGACTGGATAGTGTCTGAATTTCGGTTCACCCAGCCCCAATCGCCTGGCTTGACTCTGAACCGACTTGTGGCTTCTTCAAATTTTATGTGTTGATTGTTTAAAAAAATTCTCGTAAATTAGAAATTGGCTGAGTTGTTTATCACACTGAGGAAGTGTTCATCTAAAACTGCCAGTCTTAAAACTCCATCTATTCTTTCCCTCTGCTGAGGTGTTGGAAATTTAAACAGGCCTCTGAATGTTCTTCTACACCTCTTGATTGTTTTACTTTGTGGGAGCTCACTCGAAACGCAGACTGTGTTTCCAGGTGTTGGCTTCCCAGCATCTGATTCTGCATTTTTATACATTTTTGTAAGTATGACCTCTCCAGTGTTTTATCCCTGAGCACTAAATAGGGGCAGAAATGTCTTCTCCTCAACATCAGTCTCTGTGTCTCTGCCCTCCCTAATATAAAATGAAAGTGAGCTATGAAGGTGGCAAGCCTTTATTATGTGATTAAAGAAGGTGTCAAGGCAGCTCTATGGATATTTAAGAACTGATAGGTGATCTTCTGGTAAGTCAATTGCTATTCACCTTAGAGAAATGATTTACTGCAGTTCAGAGTATTTCTGTAAATCAGATAAGCCATCTTAATTGCACAGATAATGGCTTACTGACAAGTGCAAGATAAAACATGGTATTTTAACCTTGAGTCCAAGTGGTAACTTGTTACAAATTTAAAGGCAAGTCTATAATTTTTTATTTCTTTGCTTTGGAGAGTGGATCTCATTGCTTGTAAAAATATCCCTGATTGATAACATGATAAGACTGACTTTTTATTTGCCAGTACGACCAGACTTTTGTTATACAGCTTGGGGTGCACTCAGGGTCATCCTTTGTGCTCACATTTGGAGCTTTTCAACAGCAGAAATGGAGCTTATTAAATCTTGCTGATGAAGATGCACAGATCTCTGGCTAGCGGTCTGTTGAATAAAGATGGTTCTCAAAATTAACTTTTTCAACAAGGGGAGGTAGCAGTGTCTGCCAGCAAATTTCCACTTATCACCAAGGAAATTCTATACCATTTGGTTACTGACTTTGAGCCTTGAAAAAGTATCAATTTGAAACTGTCACAATACAGAGAAGTAAAAACAAGTATCAATGGGTGATTCTTTGTGTGACTAAAAATCATTTTGACTTGGAGATGAAAAGATGCAGATCTTCTAATGCAATGAACTATCAATTTATGATTTTGATCAACATTGTAAGGGAGTATTCACAAAACAGGCAGATCAATAGATGTAAATGTCACAAGTGAGGTTGTTCACAACCCTGAGCAAAGCAAAGATTTGGTTTCCTGTGAATGAATATTCAGTGCTGGAATACAGCTGTATATAAAAAGACCTCTGTATTTAATGTGAGTTGTGAGTAGAGTTAAAGGTGATATGAGGATGAGAATTCAGGGCAGAACTGTTTATCTCATGCAAAGTAACCTAAGAGAGGATACATGGGCAACTTTTACTGGGTTTTGCCTGTGTGTTTGCTCCCTTTTGCCAAAAAAAGCAGAAAACCAAACTTTGATAAAGTGCCATCCTTTTGGCAGGAAGCTTTGTAACAGGGCAGGGCAGGCCTGTGCTTGTATCACGCATTCAGACCAATCTGCAAGATCTTAATGTTGCTAATATTTTAAATAATACAGTGGTAGGCAAGATATTGACTTAATATCATAAAATAGCGATAAAACCACAATTGATCTAAAGTTTCACAATAGCCACCAATAGGTGAAGAAGATGGAATAGTAAATGTGCGCTTGTTTCCTAAAGCAGATGGCTGAGCAGATTTAAAGGTGTGGTGATGAATCACTCCTCCTTTTATTCCAGGCATTTGGAGGAGAACTCTCTTGGTTTTAATTTCTTAAATGAAAAATAAGAGTATCCTTCATTGAGGACCTTGCTTGAGTGAACTATCCCCTGTTCATAGGACAACAGCAGGGAACATGAGCTGCTGTCAATATCAAATGGGTTAATTTCAGCTCAGATGGTCAGCTAGGAGCATTTAAAAGATGGAATACCTACTTCTGTCATGGCAGGCAGAGCATGTCACAGTTGTAAACAAAGTGAAAAAAAGGAGGAGAGGTTTGGCAGAGAGATGGGGAATTTCTGTCCACAAATACACTGTAGTACCTCGTGTCTCCATTACTCCCAGCTTCCAACATTACTTCCTCTTCAGTTTCTTTTCAGTTTATCAGGGCATGTAAGTATTTTCACATGTAATTTTCTCTCCTAGCCTAAATAATGTTTTATGCCTTCAGTTTGCAAGGAAACTGCCAATTAGTCACTTTTATTTTCATCTCTTCCCTCCTCCCCATATTTCTTCATATTTTTTCTTAATGTATGGAAATTTGTATTGTAGTTTACATTGGTATTTACACTGAGCTACTGTTTTCTTTCTTTGAGAAACACAGTTTTTCTCAAGTCATCTTGATGCTGCTGTTCTTTGGCTGATTCCTTTTTTTAAAAGCAGAGTCCAAGATTGCTGAGCTTTTGATGGGATACCCTTCCTTTCAGAGGAGGGTGAAAGAGCAGAGGAGGCTGCTGTCCTGCTAAAATTCTTTATTCCATTGTCCCATAGTTTTCTGAAGGCAGAGTTTGAAGGGGTTACTCGATAAGGCCAAGCAGTAACAGCAGCAGCAGCAGGCAAACAGCAAGCAGAAAACAGCTTCTTTCTTTTCCTTCTTCTTCCTCTCTAAACTCACAGAAGTGTGGATTATATTTGGTAATTGACCAATAGTATTAATACATGTTTTTAGTTTTTCTTTTCTTAACCTATCCTGGTCTAATTCTAACAGTCGTAGATCTTACACAAGTATTACATAGGCATTACACAGAAATGCTACATAATTTCTATCAGCTCTTATTGTTTATGTGAACCTTCTATCTAAAAAATGTGAACACTCTATCTAAAAAATGTAAACAGTATAGTTCTATCTATGTTTTGTCTAAAGTAAAGAAATTCTGTGAAAAGCTAACTCTGCTGGCAGTCAGAACTGTGTTTAAGGTCTCTGCTGCAGCTTTTCAATGTTTAAAGCACTTAGCATATATTTCTACTAAAAGTTAAAAATCTATATTTCTATTTCACTTTGGTGTGACTTCATGAATCTCAGCTTATCCAAATGTTTTATTTCAACCCCTGTGCTTTGGCTTTTCTCTAGGCCTGGGTCCAGAGAGGCTTTCACTCCATCACAAGATAAAACAATTCAATAGCAATCTTTTTTGTCCACCTGCAGGAGAAAGTGGGGAGTGCACATCGATGTGTGTGCCTATGTAGTAAAGAAATTTCCAAAGAATGAGCTTTGCTTGAGTTTTCTTGTGTAAATTTTCTATTAAAACAGAATGGGTTTTAGACAAGTGTGGAAAACTGTAGTTGAAGAGGTGATGTGTTTGAGCAGGATATTTATAACACTGGCCTGTAATCACTATTACCTCTTAAAGCAATCCTCATAAGTTGTTGCATTCCTCAATTATTAGCTTTGTGCTCATTTTTTACCAAAAATATTGAAACTGCAGTAGAAGCAAGACTGTTTAGGATGGTAATTTCACACCAGCTTGGTTTTCTTCAGTACTCCTAGCTATATATCTTGAAATGAACTGTGAAATACATAAATACCAGCAGAAATGCACAACTTGCTCTCTTGAATTATCATTCTTTGACTCTATAGCAACATTAAAGGCTTTTGGAAAAGCAGTATTGACAGAGTGTTCATGAAGTTGTGTTCGTATATGGATCCCAAACATTGAGAACTTTAATTTTCTTTGGCAACTACCAGTAGTATTTGCATGTGATTGTCCTGGAAGTAACTTAAGGAATCTGAACAGTTACTTGTGGTTCATAAAATCAGCAGTGTCAGTGTAGATTGTTGGGGGAAGGAACAGGGAAGATGAGTGTGTGGCTGCAGTTTCACGTTGATGGTGCTGCTGTTGTTTCATCAGCTGATTCCCAGGCTTGGCTTTGGGAAAAAAAAAAAAAACATTTTCTCAAGTGTGTGAGTGCACTTTGTGTTGTGTGGTTTCTCCCCTCGAAACAGAGTGTTGATAAGTAGGAGAAAACACACGGCCAGAGTGAGTCACAGGGGTATCATGAAGGAGTCAGTGAACACTGGTGGAGCTGTGCTGTTAATGCAGGAGGACAGCTGCTAACCCTGCAAGCTGTGCTTCCCAAGGAAATCAGGCAGCTCCAGGGCTCAGGTGCCTCGTGCTGACTGGTAGGGACAGATGTTAAAGATGTCTGAGCAGAGCTTAAGTTCAGTTAGCCTGCAGTCCTCACCTGCACAAATAGATTTGAAAATCTCACTTAAAAGGGGTCATATTTGATACACTGTGAATTCATACACTGAGTTCTTGAAACCTTGATGTAGTGAAGCTTAAGTTTATTAAAGGACTGAGGTGCTGTGAAACTATCATAGTTTTGCTTCACTGTTTGCAAATCTAGTCACTGTACCCAGAGCCATAGACCAGAGCTGGTATCTCCGCTCTGTGGACAAAAATAAGGGAAAAGAAATGCCTGGTACAGGCATTTAAGCTATTCAGTATGAAACTCTGCCAAGGGTCTATTTCCATTTTTTTAAACATTGTACTTCCGAACTTTGAGGTTTGGTGTTTTGTGGTTTTGTGTTGTTTCATTTTTGTTTTTTTGGGGTTTTTTTTGTTTTTTTTTGTTTTTTTTTTCTCCCTGTGCTCCTACTCCCCCCAAGTTTCAAGAGGGTAGCTTAAAAATTTCATTTTTTGAAAACATGACAGGTGTTGGTACCTACTTTTCATATTTCTCTTCTTTTACACCTAGTCATTAAGTTGTGGAATCAGCCACAGAATGTGATGTTAGCTGTTGTCTAAATTACCTCCAAATACTTAGGATGAAAGTTCTCTATTTCTTTCTTGCCTCTGGTTCTGGAGGGTCAGCCCAGACTGGTGCCTGCCTGGGGAGG
This sequence comes from Rhipidura dahli, assembly GCA_013399225.1. Lineage (NCBI taxonomy): Eukaryota > Metazoa > Chordata > Aves > Passeriformes > Rhipiduridae > Rhipidura > Rhipidura dahli. The sequence goes on from VXAC01000484.1 coordinate 275,454, forward strand.
GAGTTCCTGCAGCTTAAGGGTCACAATCGAGTGTCGTGTGCTTGTAAAGGGTGGGACAAGACAGTCTTTCATTACCAAATATTGAAGTTGCCTCACTGAGGGTTTTATTTAAAGTATGAGAAGGTGAACAAACCGCTGACATGACTTGCAGCACATTTCAACTCCATGGATGTTCATTGGAGCAGGGACTGGAGCTGTCCCAGTGCCAGGCAGCCAGTGCCATTCTGGGTGTGATGGGATCAGCCTCTCAGTATAAACCTGATGATCTCTCACGTTTTTAAAACCTCACATGTTCTCCTTAGTCCCAGCTGTGTTACAAATACAGCTAGCCCTTTCTAGCTTAGAAACTCTATAATGTTTTAGACTGTATGTCAGTACTTTCTGTGGAATTACTCTGAGATGGATCACTTGCCAAAATCTTGAAATAAGACGAGTAGTAACTGTAATGGTGTGTAAAACCTGGATGTTTCTCCTGAATAGACATTTTAATGACCTGTTTGAATATACATGGGATCTAAAAGACAGAGATGAGGAGATTAAGTTGTCACAAATAGGATTTTGGTTCCCATGCTTTTGTCACTTTCATGTCTGTGTTTTTAACTTCATACCACAACGTTATCAAAGTGGTTGGATTCTTCAGACTGTATTCAGATAAGCTGAAGGAATGTAATGTGATAAAGCCTAAAAACCAGTATAATCTTGTTTTCAAAATACTCCCTCCAAGATTCATTTAGTACAAGTAAGAAAATGGATATTGCTAACTTTTCTCAATTTTGGAAACTGTTGAAATCACTTAATAAAGCCCATTTTGTCTGTATAAATAAACTTAATACTATCCTTGAGGCTAACCAATTAAAGATAGGAATCTAACTGCATTAACATTAATGAGAAATCTATTGATTTTAATAGTAAGGGAATGTGTTCAGTATCACAGGCTTTAAGTCTTTGTGAAGTGAATGACACTTCTGTATGTCATTCTTTCAGAAGTATGTAATATGTTAATAAATTGATTATGAGAAAATAAATTATTGGAAATTTTTATGATAGTGATTTTTTTCATCATATAACTTTTACCACTGGAGGTAAGTGCTGGTAGGAATTGAACTGTAAAAGACAAGGAACCCAGCACATACAGCCTGCAGAGCAGTCTGTATGCTTAGAGTTTATGCAGTGCTCTGGCTCTCCTTTGAGGGACAGTTGTGGAACAAGGGTCCCCACATTAAGTATAAAAGTGTGGACTTTAGGTCTTGCAGATAAATAGGTTTAAATAATGATGTCATATTGTATTCATTTCCATAAGACGATGATCTCTGCTAATTTTGTATCAATCTTTTAATGTAAAAAACACCCCATAAAAACAAAAGCCTAAAAACTTTTACATTTAAAACAAAAACACCAAACTGATTTCAAAGACTGAAGAAGCCACGTGGAATGTCACAGTTCATAGTTTTACCCTTGGGTAAAAGATGATAATTTTTTTCATTTTGCATTTATAATAAATTGGAATGAGCCTGCTGAGAGGGCTGTAGCAAAGAAGATGTCCAGTGTGTTCTGTGCAGGAATAAAGAAAATACAGTGGCATGTGTGGGGAGATGAAGGCACATTTCTCCTCATTCTTTTCTTGCAGGTTGTTCCCTGGTACCTACTCAGAATTTTCTTGATTGCTTTTATCTAAACAGACATCTGGGGTTTTTGCTCCATCTTAATCATCTTTGGAACATCAGTAATCAGCTTTTGAACTTCAATTAAGGTTAATGCACCTTGAGGGAAGCGCATGAAGTGGGCTTCTGGGCCCTGTTGAGCATATGTGCACAGTGATATGTCTGATGCACTTTTAAATATTGGGCAAGTATGCTTTGGTAGAGTAGAAAAATGATGCCTTTTGTTAAACTCTTGTGCCTCTATAAGAGATCAGCTAAATATGATGAGTTTTTACTCTTAAGTGGATCTAAGCCTTTTTCTAAAATTGGTGTGCTTTATTTGGAGATTTACCTTCAGAATACCTAATGAGTCTTTTGGTCTCTGCCTTTTCTGTCAGCAGCACTTTTTACAATGTGATTATGAAAATGAAATTAAATCAATAAATGTAACTGGAAAATTTCATAAAGTTAACAAAAATTTGCTGCTGTTTAGAGACCTGAAAGTTTCAAATAAGTTCCCTCCCCCTTGAAGAAAATACAAGGGAGGGTTTGAAAATAATGTGCTAGTAATTAAATAAATAGGTTCTCTAGATTGCTGTAGAGCAGTCAGCTCTTCCAAAGGAAGAAACCATGACACCAGCAAAGAAGTAACCATACTCTGTGTCAGGGAATACCTTTCTTTTACCTGTATGTATCCATCCAAGCAAGGACTGTATGTGAAATTCTGGAAAATTATTTCTCCTGTGAGTCAAAAGCTCAGGTGTCCAGTTATCCCTTCCACCAGAACGGGTTTATTTTTAAGAGCTGTTCTGTGTTTACCTGCCCGTGGTGGACCCCAGTGATGAACCTCACTCTGTTGCTGTTGAAACCAGAACACTCACAAAGCTCCCCAGGCACTCTGCCACCCATCTGAAAATAGTGAGACAGGCAAAAATCTTCTGATTCCACCTAGTTGATCAGATGGCTAATGGGATGTGAAATACAGACCCTCTTGTCTGCAAGTGAGCAAGATGTTTGCCATCTGTCCGTCTTTTGGAAGCAGATGAACGTGTCTGAGCTCTTTGGGAGAGAACGTGCATAAAGCCTTTGTGCTGGCTCTGAGCATCTGACATTTGTAAGCTCTTGTGCAGTGGAGTAAGAATTAGGCTGACATGACTGAAATCCTTCACTGGTGCTTGTGGACTGGAGGAAAAAAGCTCCTCTTATGTCTTGTTATGATTATTCTGTCATAATGAACCAAACAATAGAACCAGTTTCTGCGGAAGAGGATGCCCTTGTGTTTGAAATTACTCCTTTTGTTTGGAGAGTATAAACTCCAGTTTGTTCCATGAGTCATGTAATCCACTAATGCGTATCAACATAATTAAGCATAATAAAAAATAATTGTTTACAAGTAAATGTGCTCAGAAGTGCAATATTTCGTAAAGTTACATTGTTCCTAATGCTTTAAAAGTCATCTAGAGAAGAATTTTTGTGGAACAAATACATTTTCTACTTGTCAGGGTTTTTAAAGGTTGTTCCATTAGCAACTTTTCTGAGGATTTATTGGTGCTTGCAAGAGTTTTAAACACATTTCGTTCATAGTTCTATTTTGATGCTGAAATTTATTCTTGTTATACTTATTGATGCTGGTATTTCTTCTTGCTGTAAAACAAAAGTTAGTGATAACCTTGCCTAAGGAATTGTTTTTGCTGTCAGCTGAGTGATATCCCCCTGTTACTTGTTTACTCATCTCTGTTCTAATTTTTTTTCCTATTGGAAGGAACAGATTATTTTAGGAAATTGAAAATTCCTAAATGAAAAATGTCTTAGAAAAGTTTTGGGGAAACTGCTATGAAATGCATGAGTTTTGTATAGATTTTCTGCTTCCTGGACTGTCTTTGATGTTGATATTTATAGCAGAACACTACTGTCTGCTTGTCCTTGGTTTCTGTGAATACTTTTTTGGCAGATCTCTGTATGAGAAATGCTTTACCTGTACTCTGAAAGGCTTCTTGCTGTGGGCTGGAAGGCATTTGTCACAACAGTACTAGGCTTATACTGCTTGAGAGAGGGGAAGAAAAATACAGGGCATGTGTGACTCTTGCATCTTCCTCGTGTTTTCAGGAGCCTGGGGAGAGCAGGGTGATCTCAGACCACAGGAAGCTCTTTAGCCTTCAGATTGGCATGTTGCTGCCCATCCTCTTCACAGAAGGAGAGTCAGTGTGTTGGAAGGTGAGCTCTGTGTCAGGATGTGGCTCCCAGCTGTTCTGGTACTTGCCAGATGGTTTCTGCCTTCTCTTCACTCACACCGGTTGAGCCCCAGGGACCCCTCTGGGCACTTCACTCGGTGCCCTGGCTGCAGGCTCGGGGGCCAGCAGAGCTGTCTGAGCTCTGTCCCATTGGGAATATTGTCATCTCAACAGCAAGGTCTGCTTTGACAGTGGGAAGATTGGAGTTTTGGATAGAAGACCAGCTCTTTACCAGTTTGCCCTGCCCTATACTCTGCATTGCTGAAAAACTACAAGTAACTTCGTATTTCTGCAGATTCACCTTCAGCTGCAAAGAAGGCCTGCAACTTGGCTCTGGCTAAGTTCTTGAAAATGTGGTGATACATAAAACCTTAAAAGTAAAGTTTGCCACTGACTGAATGTCTTCCTTTATACTCCATTTGTGCTTCTGTGAATTATAAAGCACAAACGTAGGCTAAGAACTTCAGCTGACAGAAAGATTTTCAGTTTTGGTGAAGCCCACAGAGCTGTGTTGGTTTTGAGTTATTTTTCCTGCAAGTTTTTGTACTGATAAATTTTATTTAAATGCTGTTGTGGTTTACAGTCCTACAGACTGCTCTGTGATCGTTTATAAACATAAAGGGCATATGTGTTTTCATAACTGCGATTGAAAGTGCTTGCTGCTTTTCAAGCATGACAGTGCAGAGTTGGGTCTGCACCAAAATATGTTCACTGATGTGTCATTTTTTAATGATTTTACTGTTTCAGAGGAAAACGGGTTGTGGTAAGTCAGTGCTTTACTTACCTTCTTACAAAAGGAAGGGAAAATGCCTCCTGATACTAAAATGTTTACTTGGGTTTGTGTATTACTAAATGCAGACTTGTATTATTGTATTTTTTTTCTCTGTTATGCCCAATGCCATATTAGAGCAATATTTTCATGGTCTAAATCAGAAAAATACTTACAAAGCTGTTATTATATTCCAGTTTGTCGTCTTACCTTCAGAAATAACTTTATAAGCTTAAGTTTCATTGCAAGGCAATGAATCACACATTCCTGTGTGCTGTGGCCCTTTTGAAATAGGATTTAAGACATTTTGTGGTTCATTCTCTAAGGAATGTTGTCCAATATGCTGAGAGGAGGAAGAGCCTGAATCTTCACATCTTCTGTAGCTAAATTTGCCTTTGTATGGAAACTGCGTGTGCGTGAGAGGGAAGGGACAAATTGGACTTCTTTTTTTATTAAGGGGAGTGGATGGGTGCAAGTTGGAGTTTTTAGGGAAGTTTTGTTGTAAATATTTGTGGAGCGAAGAAGATATATACCATAAAAGTTTCAGCCCAGGTAATTGTTGTAGCCCATACCATTCAAAGGGTGTGACTGTGGGGGAAGCCCCATGTAAGTCCTCAGGAATACCCAGTTTCTAAGAGGAAATAAGAGACAAAGGAGACGAGTTACGCTCATGGCTTGTTTCTTCCCCTTCCTAAGTATGTTCTCTTGGCTTGTCTGAGACAGCTCTAAATTTAGAAAACATATCAAAGCCCAGCTTTCTGGAGGAGCCCGCGGGTGTGTGCAGACACCGGTGTGGAAGTGCAGTGTTGTTTCAGCAGGCAGGGAGGGCTGCAGCCGCCTGTGCTGGCAGCTGGAACTCTGCCACTCCACTCCATTGTTCCCTGCCTTTGCTGCATCAGGCAGAGGAGACAGCTACCCACATGACTGTCAGGGTTTAAAAGTAATTACTCAGTAATCTCAGCTTCAAATCTTGCCACCCTTGCATTCCCCAGGCCCAAATACCTGCCAGCACCACAGTCACCAAGGCCACTTGTTTCATTGCACCACTAGCCATTCTGCAGTTTCCTCCTCCGACACCCCACCGTGAAAACCAAGGGGTTAATGGCAGGGAAGAAAAATGAGATGGTGTTTGCTTTCCCTGTGACTACCTAAAGTTTGATATGACAGCTTAAACACTCACCTGCCCAGGACACGTGGCTGTGTCAGTGTTCAGACTGTGGGTGTTGTGTCTCCTCCTGCTCAGGGTGTTTGTCTGTTATTGAATTTTTTTAGTGTAATAATATTACTTTCGAAGCCTTCTCTCTCTTTTTTCTTTTTGTTTCTTTTCTCTCTGTCCTGAAGGAAATAACCTGATATTACCCAGATTTTCCCTAGTTTGTATCTGTCAGAACTCTTCACATTTTGTCAGTTAACCATTTTGTGAAATCCCATGCAGGTTTTCTGTTTCCCAGTAGGGTTTGGTTTCTGGATGAAGCTGAAGAAAACTGTTCAGAGTAAGGTGGAGAAACATTCTTTACCTAGGTGTGTCTTCCTGAGTGATGAGTAATGGAATTGCTTGGTCCACATTCCTATTCCCTAATGCCTCTGATCTGCTTCACCCTTGCAAATCTAGTGGTTTATAGGGAGGACTCTCCCCTTGTGCACAGGGCTCCCTGCACCAAAATGGAATTCTCTGACTTGCCTTCCTTTTGGCTCTTTACAAGCTTTCAACAGACTGGTTTGTTCCAGTGGTTTTGTGCACTGAGATTTGTCAGAAGAAACACAGTTGTTTTCTGCCAAAAAAAACCCTGTCTACCATCCACTATAAGAGAACAGCTCCCTTGCTCCTGAGAGTTTTATTCTTTGTCACTGGAATATTGTGAACAAAGATATTGCAGGATATGTCTAAACATAACTTTGCTTTTCTGATTGAAAACTTAACCAGTGCTGCTTATGACAGTCTGATTCGACCCTCCTGTCCCAAGCCCAGCTGAGGAGATTGAAATCAACCTTGTGGTGTTTGGCTTGGTCTTTTGTAAATAGCAAAATTTTATGGAGCATTAAATCATCTGCTCTTTCAGCATCTGAGGCTGATGATGTTGTTCACATTAGAGTTTGAGGGAATTGGAAATGCAGTTACATGTAGCTAATTCTGTTTCCCTATTTAATAACATTTTCTGTGTGAAGTGGAAGTACACTGATTAAGTGTTTTGATATAGTTTGTTGCCTAAGCTACATCTGTGTTTTGTTCTACTGATGGAATTGAAATTATGTTGGAATTGTATTTGGAATATTATTTTGTTGGAATTGAAATTATGAACATAGTTTTGTCAATTCTGCCCATTTTTAGCTAAGTAGCCAACAAAATTTGGCTTTCATTAGCATAGGTTCCTCAATGGTAATATATCCTTACTCATGAGGAAGAAAGATATACTTAGTTACACAGTGTTTTAAACAAAATACTTGAATGGTGATCTCTCCAAACGTGGCCAGCCAGCTGCCTTGTGATGTGGCTGCAGAGTTTCTATTTAGAAGGTGCTCTATGCAGTAACCATCTCAAATATGTTCCTTAGCAGTCTCTTGGATGAGGATAGGAATACACAGACAAAAAAAGGCATTCTAGAAAAGGATATGTTCTGATTCCATTGTGGAGGAAAATTAAAGTGTTTGGTCTAATGCTGTGCAAAGACAACTACCCGAGGAATCTTAGAGGGGAAAGGGAGCTCATTTTACTCAAAACTGACTGTGATAGTTCATGAGGGTGAACATCCTCAACAAAGTTCTGCTACTGCTTATACATCCTAAGCATATCTAATGGGCTGCCTGAGTTAAACCTGTGAGCCAAACACACTCGTAGTTGCTTAAAAGCTGCAGTTCCAAAGTTCTTCTTTATTACTTTATTTCGTATATATATATATATTATTATTATATATGTATTCAAAATGTACTTATTACTGAGTTGATTGTCCTCACACTGGTGAAAGCCCCACAGTGTTCTTGCCCTGCCAGGAGAGCTACTTGTGCATTCTCAGCTTTTGGGGACACTGATGCTTGTTGGAACTCCCCCAGTAATGCCACTGCCCTTTCCAGGGATGCTGCTAAAACCATTCCCAGCACTTCAGAGCCCTCATGGGTGTTGTTTTAGTTTCACTGACCCCTGTGTAACCCCAGCTTTCCGTGTGGTGCTGCCCATAGTGAGGGCAGGCTGTGGCTGTGGGGGTGGCTGAGGCTTTTGCAGCCTCACTGTTAGCACTGCTGGGCACCAGAGGTGCTGTCCTGGCTTTGCACTGGGGTCATGGCATGGAAACTGCATGGATGAGTCCTGCTTGTGCTTATTGTGCTGTGTCCTCCCCTCTTAAATCTGTAAAACAAAAGTGATCTGGTCCCTGTGCTTTAAGGAACAAAAGGTTGGTTGCACATTGAGGGTGCTACACTAGTTCAGGCAAACGTGGATTGCTCCTTCATTCTCCCAGGACTGTGTGGAGAAGCAATCCTGCTGCATCAGTGATTTGTGGAAGATAAAACTGAAGTTTTGTTGGGTTGGGGTCTTTTTAGCTGTAATTGCTCATATGTTCCAATCTGAAAAACACTAAATATTTACATGGAAATTTGGATATAATTGCTTTAATTGGTATTCAACATACTTGAAAAAGAGGGGTAAGCACCACAAGAAGGATTTATAAGCTGCATAAAGTATCTTAAATGAATTTGTCATCTTAATGCTGACATTTGAAATATTGGCCTAAGTTTGGGTTTTATTCAAAGCAAAGTTAATGTTCTAGCTGACTAAAAAATCATCTGATGGCAAAGTGCTTTGATTTTCTGTTTTTACCATTCCCCCCCTTTTTTTTCTTTTTCTTTGACTGGACTGCTTGAAAATTAGAGAAGGAAAGGGCACTGGTGCAGCTTTTGGTTGGAAGATCTGAACAGAATTAAAATTAGCTATAGGAATACCTTTTCCTGTGGTTGTAAAAGGAAAAACTCTACACTGCAGAATAGGATGGTCTTGAATAGTTTTGGATGCAGTGGGTTTTATTGTTTTTTTATGTTGGTAAACAATAAAATTCAAAAATAGTATTGTGAATCAAAAATTATATAAGAATTTAAGAGTATATCCATGTTTTTAAGAGAAGAAAATACTGAAAGCTGAGGTCAATGGAGCAAGGAGGTTGTAGCACTGATAGAAGGCAGTTTTTTCAGTATTGAGTCCCTGGGTGAAGAGTCTATATATTGTGATTTTTATTTATTTTCCCCCACTTTTAAGCCCATGTGAAGATGAAAGCCTGGCTTGAAATAATCTGGCAGCCTAAATGACACAAAACAGGGCAGTGCAAATGTGAACTGAGTGTTTTTATGGAGTCTTGTAGTCAGCATTCATTTTAAAGCTTTCATTCCAAGCTATTTGTGCATGGCATTTGTCTTCATATATATGTATAAAAGCACCTGCTCTTTGCCTCTGAAATATTTGGGAGAAGAGCTGGAAGGAGCCTTGAAATGTCTCTCTGTGTGAAGCACCACTGGGCATTTTGAACATAGGTCTTCTCAATGCTGAAAGTTCTTCCTCAGCAAAGCACATCCCCAGTTCCTCAGAATTATTTCGGATTTTTGAAGATCATTCACAATGTCTTTATATGAAGATAAATAGAACTTCAACTATAATAATGGAATTTTCTGTTTTCTTGTGTGTGTTGTTCTGCAGGTTAAAGTGGGAAGGAAAAAACCAAACCCAGAAGCATCACTGACTGGGTAGATTTTTCAACATGAATCGTGCTTTTAGCAGGAAGAAAGGTAAGGAACTTAGCTTGTATTTCATGGAGACATAAATGCCCTGTAAAAATTCTTTATAATATTAAGAATTATACAAGGAAAAACTTAATCATTGCACTGAATTTTCTAGATAGAAATGAGCACCCTTCTAGAAGATGTACAGAGCAAAGCATTCTTGAATGGTAGTTACAGAGCTTGCTGCATTCTGAGGCTGAAGTTGAATTCTGTATTTTTTTTATTGCAGGATGTGTGTACACACACACACACATAAATACATATACATAATATACACACACTGTTTCACTGTTTTCTTTCTTCGCCCACACAAACCAAAGGATGTGCTGGAGGGTTTTAGAATTTGTAAGAGTCAGTGACTTTTCTTTATGTATATTCATTGGATTCTTATTCTTGGAGAAGCTATTTTTTCAAACTGTGTTTAATACACTTGAACTATTTCATGCAGCAGGCTATTTTTTATCTGTAAAAAGATATTCTGCATTTGTAGCAATCTGAAATGGCACGCTTTCCAAAAGGATATCAAACCACTAAATATTCAGAGTTATATATGTTGCTGCTCTGGCTGGTTTAGTCTCTTTTCATCTCTGGTTATGATTAAACATATGTCTTTAGAAGGAGCATAAGGGATTCAGCTTTTTGTACTGACAGCTTTGTTGTTATTTCCCCCATTTGTTTGTAAGTTAGAAAATACTCAGTAGGTCTCTTTCTACTTTTCATGGTTTTTTTCTAAAGGTCCTTAAGTGTGGCACACACTGACGTGAAGGCCTTGCATGCATAAGTAGGTGTAACCTCAGTTGGAAGGAGTGTAAATATTTTGTTTATGTACCAAGAATTTCTGCTTTGGTATCAATATCAAAGCTGGAAATAAAAGGAATCTGTGTACCTTAGGACAACATGAAATGACAGCATCATTGCATCCTTGTGTGTCTAGGGAATTTGTTTGTTAAAGTCACATGAATCAAGGTAAGAGAAGTAGTCCAGCCTATCAGCACATGGTCACAAAAGGAAGATACACTCACAAAAGCTGCAAAATAGGATGAAAGATCGTTTAATTACCCCAATAGCAGGAGGAAATAAGCTGAAACCCATAGCCTATGCTCTTCTTAAGCACTGATTTATTTCCTCTTGTAGGTAATTATAACATCTCTATCAACAGATCTGTACATGTCAGGTGCTTGATAGTGTTGCCAAGCTTCTTCCAGACCATTTAAGAAACCACTTTATTATTCTTTAATTGTGGATTGATTTATCACAGATGAGAAAGAAACTTGGGAGTTGTAGATTGTTTTGTCTAGGAGACCATATAATTATTTTCCTTTTTTTTTCTCTAATGACTTCTGATAATATTTGAAGCTCAGCCTGCCATGTTTCAGAAACAGATCAGTTGTGTTTTACTGGATATTTTCTGAGTTTTGACTTGGATCCAGAGTGCTAAAATGCTCTCTCACTATTTCTTATTGCCCTTGGCAGTTTCTGCATCTTACCTTTATCATCAGGTTGTGCAGTTGTATCCTCAGTTTCCTGGGATCATTTGAGTGGTCTCGATTAATTTGTCTCTGTTTTTATTTCTTCACAAGAAAATTCTTACTAATTTCTTACTAAGTCCTTACCTAAATTTTTGCATGCTATTGTATTCAAGAACATTTGCTTTGTTGTTCAGTCAATTTTGTGTGCTTTCTCTTTACTCCAACAAGAAAAAAGTGTCATATAAATGCTGTCAGGCAAAATGAAATGCAGTTAGTGTGGATCCCTAATAATAATTCAGATCCTGAGGAGACTGATGCTGTCATCAGTTTATTTTACTCATAGTAACACTTGTGACATTTCCATTCTCATACCCTAGGAAAAAAACAAGTTTCAGTTAAGCAATTGTCAAGAATAAGTGAAAATTACATATTTTTAATGCAAATTGAAGTTCAGAAGAATTGGCTCTATCAATGTTCTTGTGTAATGACTGCATTTGAAAACAGGTTCAGTTGCTGAACTTCCTTTACTGTATCTGATTTCCCTCCCCGGATCTCAGACATACAGTGATTTCCATTTCTTGATGGGTTCTTTGTGGGTTTCTTCTGTCCACAAGAGTGGGGATAGTCTGAGGAGTTAACTGTGTGACTACTTCCCAAGCAGTTCTTGCTAAACCCAAAGCAGTCTCCATATGGCTGTGCTGGTAGGGTATGTGTGAATTACAAGTTCACAGTGCTCTGTTACCTTGATGCTGCAAAAACAAGTCTGAAATATATAGGATGGCAAAGGGAATTTGAACCAGTAGGTGGTACTTTGATAATAGCCACAGATTATATCTGAATTGAGCAGATTTATAGGATGAATGTTTACTAATGCTCATTATGATGATCAGCCTATAGAAGCCCCTTAACAGGATGCATATGGGGAAGGTGGTTGCTCGTGCCATGGCTCTGCTCTTTTTGAACTGGGCAAACTGGGGGCTAGAGTGGCTGGGACTGAGCTGCTCTTGCTGATGAGCTCTGTTCTCATGCCATCACCTGATTCAAGCAAAAGCTTTCCTTCTAAATGTTCAGGAAATTATTTCGTTTACAGACATTGGTAGGCAAAGCAAGAAAAGAAGAACTACAAGTGAACTTTCCTTGGTTTTTCCCCCTTCTTTTGTTGGAGGCTGGATAGCAACCTGTGCTTTCACAAAAGAATTGCAGTGAAATATGAGGTGCTAAGACAGAAAGAGAGCTCTTCTTAAAATTAAAACTGATCCTTTGCAGGCAAAAGTTCCCCATAGATAAGATGTGTGGCATGAGTGCTTGTGGAGTGAATCTGTTATGGGAGCAGCAGCTTCATCATAAATCAGAGCAGTGCTCTTGAGAGCACAGAGCTGCACTTTCAGCATTACCAGCACTTCACTTTGCAGCACAATTTCTTACTACAGCTATCCTATCTGGAGCCTGTGCTCACTGTAAGTTGGTTTTGAGGGTCATGGTTTGGGCATGAAAGAACCACCTCAGGTGACAAGGTTTGCTGAGTGCTCTGGCCTTAAAAAAGTGGTACAGCCACTGCCTGTCTGACTGCCCAGGATTTAGTACAAACCAGAACTAACCTGGAGAGTTTGTATTTCAGTCAGAATTGTTGCATTTGAGTTGGAATTATTTTTACTTGTCTGATAGTCATTTTAGTTGAAGGCTTAATTGATAGGCTTAAATCTAAGTTTGACAAAAATCAAGCTGTTCATCTTTCATCCTAATACCAACAATGAAAAATATAAGAAAATATTAATTTTAAACTAATTCAACTTGTTTCAGAAAGTACTTAGACAGGTAATGATAAATAAATGGGATCTTTTAGCAGTCCAGATTGTGATATCTGTTCTCTTCTGTTACCCGTGGGCTTGTATAACAGGGAAACAAATTTTAGGACCTGACAAAAAGGTTTGTTTCAGGTTTAAAGCTGATATCAGCACTTGCTATTTTAAGTTGCACATTTTAATATGGAGAAAAACCCATTCAAAGCAACATAGCCTCTGTCTTGATTTCAGTACAGTTTGGTTGGACTAACAAATATATGTGTTATGGAGAAAATTCTCAGTTGTAGAAATTCTATATGACTGTAAAAACGGCACAAAAATAAACATTCTGTTTTCCATTCATTGATCAATGAGCACAGAAAATTAGGTTGAAAAGATAGATTCTCTCTTTTTTTAAGGATCTCTTTCCTTCTCCCACGAAAGCAAATTGCTGAACAATTTATGTTCCTGTATGTTGTTGTTTTGTTGTTATGCCAAAGCTTGTGAAAATGTTTGTATATCTGTCATACTTGTGGAAGCTTGCTTTTGTTTGTGGTCCAGTTTTGGGGAAGAGGTTTTGAAGAGTCCTCTTTACTTTTCATTTTCAATTTTTCCTTTCAAGTCACATGTGGTAGTATGCTCACTTTGAAATGCTGTGGTGCAGAAAGTCTGTAGTGCAGATGGAAGTCTGTTCAATTTGAAATATGTTTGTATCTTGATAAATTCAGTCACTCTTTTAAGTAGCTTAGGGATATTAATGTAATTCTCCTGTAAGAGATCTCTCTGAATGCTATATTTCTATGTAAATTTTTCTCATTCTTAGTATATTTGTATCTAAACTGAATTACTTACTTGTTCTTAATTTGGACATGATTTTGTAATGCAATTTATTTGCATAAACAAAACAGAAGACATTAACTATGGGGGTTTTGTTTTGCTTATTTTTTAGTGAATGGAGCTTCCTCACATAAATGAGTTTGGCACATTTTACTGATCCTTCATCCTTCTAATAAAAGATGCTAGTGTAAGAGCTGGTGCATATAAGTAAGCAGAAAATAACCAGTATTTCCTGGCTTTTGCCTCATCAGAAACGTGAAAGAAAACTACTGCTTCTTCCAGACAGAGACATATTTAAATATGGAATGACTGTGATCCAAACCCTCTGTGAGCAAAAGATTGAAACTTCTTAAGTGACACAAAGCAGTGCTACAAATGTAGATATATATGTCTACAGAGTTACAGTGGCTGAAATGGGTGAGGTTGTGGAGGATGTAGCAGTTTAATTTAGTTTTTACTTTATTCCACCCCAGTGGTCCTCCTTCATCCGATAAAGAATGTCAGCCTTAGTTTTCTCATGACATGAAGTATGTGGGAATCTAAACTTTCTGGGGTTTTTCCATATGATAGCAGTTAATAAGGTGGATAATTGCTGCCAATTACCAGCTCCTGAGATGTAGATGGTCTTTATAATGCTAAATAGAATATATCGAAGTAATGGCCTGTTTTAAATCATAAGTTTCAACAATAACGTTTCTATGCAATGGCTTTTTATGGGTCTTATTTATGAAAGTGTAGACAGATGCATTTAATGGGCAGGGGCTGGCATATAAAAAACTGCAATCAAAGGTTATAGGATGTTCTTTGATGGGAATGGACTGGCTATAATATGATCTTTATTTTTACTATAAACATATGCTGCATTCCAGAGATGACAAATATTTTGGTTTATAGTTTTCTCTAAATGAGCAGGCAATAGGTGAACCCCCAAAAGACTGATGGGCATAACTGTAGTCCTAAAGTAAATACTTTCCTTCTGTCAGAGTCTATTTCACATTGGTGATTTAAACAAATGGCCTATTGTGTGCTGGGCTTCCACGTTAAGAATAATGATAAAAAACACAAAGAGGAGATACTCATATAGTTTTAAAGGCATGAAAGTAGACACAGGCTCCCCCACTGTGGTCTTCAAATATCCTTGTGGTTGTACTTGGTCTTTTGTAAAAGCATTCATGTTCCAGAGAGAGAAAAAAAAACAACAAAAAAACAACCCAGCAAACCAAAACTAGAGCTGTATTTCCTTCTCTGCCCTCCCCTCCCCCACCAAAAAAAAGCTGCTGCTTGGTGTTTCTAGGATTTTTTGAATAATTTTTTTTTTCAGGAGTGATGTGTGGAAGGAAAAGAGGGTGTTTATTTTGGTATAACAAATATTTCTGTATTCAGCTAGTCTTGACACAAAAATCAGTTAATAGTTTTATAACACCTCCACAAGGAGGATATATGTATTCCAGTTACTGTTGCTTGCCTTTTTAAACATGGGGTCATGTGAAAAACCAATATTCAGTGGCCAAGTCCCTTTTTTGGATTGATTTCTGACTCTGTTTTTTGAAGTACTGTTTGTACTATTGTTCTCCTTAAGCTGTGGCAGCACCCTTTCAAGTACACCAGCAAGGAGTCCTGCAGGGTTTGCACCTTCATTTGGCAAGGACCCAAAGGTCTTCTCAGGGTGGGACAGGGAACTGCTCAGTCTGACACTTTGTGTGTGTTTGCAAACATTTGTATGCAACTGGGCACGTATTTATGGCAGTATATTCACATTCTGAAGGCAGAAGGGACAGCTTTAATTGTTTAGGGAAAAGAAGGGTTTCCAGTATGTCTTCAGAGGAGGCATACAAATGAGGAGTGAGCTTTGGAAACCTTCTCGGAAGGATTCTTGGGTCTGTGCAGCTAAGCCTGAATTTTCTTGTTTTTTTTTTTTTTTTCCTGGTACTATGAGAATAGAAGGATAATTTCCTGTTGCTTATTTTATCTGCATTATCTTCAAAAAAGGTATTGCAGAACTAATCTTATCTCTTGCCTGCTGTAAAGAATATTCTAGGCAGGTTAACAATGATATTTACGACAATAACTATTTGTCACTTCTCCAAAACCTCAGGAGCTCCTTTCTAAAAGATGTGTGTGCTGCTGAACCATAGGCACAAATATTGGCTTTACAGTGGGAACAGCATGGAAAGAGGCTGAAGCTTTTTGGCTTCTACCCTATTAAAATTCACACAGCCACAGTCTAAATGCTCGAGGTGCACAGGTACACCGTGAGGTAGCTGGATGAGTATCTAGTTAAAGGCAAAATGTCTTATCCTGTGTGAAATAAATTAAGGGGTGTACCAACCAGACCTTGACAGGAATCACAATGGCTACTCAGTTTCATAAGAATTTGTCTTATAAAGCTGTTGGAAAATTGCAGAGAACATCCAAAGCAGATCACTCAGGAGAACACTATATTGTGAAATCAAATCCTTTTGGTACATAAAAGGATATAACCTTAAGTACACAAGCAAGACAAAGCTACAGATATGTGTATTTTAGTTGCTCTCATTGGTTGCTTAAACTCCTTTCTTCTCCTTCCAGTCTGAATTTTAAAGAAAGTTCCACTGAAACTTTAATATCACATTATTTCAGTGTTCTGGAATCAGAAAATTAAATTCTGTTTTAATTGTATTGAGATTGTAATTTGTGCTCCTTTTCCTTTGTTTTGACCTATATACATAATGTTCTTACTTTAACAGGAAGAAATTCTTCAAAAACTTGCTTTTCAAACGCTTTTTATGAGTTTAATTTATACTCCTCCAAATTTATTTATAGTAATACTGGAATAGTTCACTGATCCACTGATCTCTATCTCTGCAAAAAGACTACCAAAGTCAAAGATGGAGCTGGCAGTTTGATCCCTACAAACATCTTAGTGAAAACTTGCAAAAATGTGATCACTTAAAATAAATTATGCTATTCCAGTAATCTCTTATTGACTTTATCTAGAAGCTTTTATCAAAGACAGTGCAGCTCTTTTTGTGGCTAGAAGACATATGAGGTATGGGCTAAGTAGTTCAGATTTATTTTTCTTGGTTTTTCCGCTTTGGTTTAGGGAGCTGAACTTGTTTAAAATTCTTAACATCAACAAATCAAAAGTGTAAAAGCAAAGATTTCCTAACCACTGGTCAGTTGCACTAACACTTCCATCCTATTTTCCTTTATTGTCCAAACCTGAATATTAGCATCCATAACTCAAAAATAAAAAGTATAAAATGTGTGTGCTCTGCAGTGAATGTTACTGTTGAAGGAAATGCAAATACTAGGCTTATTTTCATTTTGTAACTCTACCAACCCAGCATTCTACGACACCATTTTGCAATTTAGCATTTTGCAATCTGCTGTTTAAAACCACTTACAAGGTCCTAAATGTTGTGAGAGAAGGACACAGGCGAAGCATTCTGCCAAGCTGACTCTGTTCTAGGGAGATACAGCTCTTTTCTTGGCAAAGAATAAATATGCATCCAAAGAATATCTTAAGTTTGGGGGGGAAAGAAGAACATAACATAGTAACTATTTTTGAGCTATACATATTAATGGGCATTTTTCTAAATGTGTTTCTAGGGAAGGCTCTGACTCCATAATTTCAAATGCTTAGTCATAGTAACCTGTTAATAACTTTAATAAATTACTGCATTTAGACACCCAGACTTAGTCATTCCTCTAGAAAGTGGCTGGTCAAATGCTGCAGCTGAACCATGCAATAATATGGATGGGTTGGTTTGTTAATAACATTTAGGTGTTACATGCTGGTGAAAATTGTGGTGCCCAGCACTGAGTCTCAAGGCCTCAGCCTGTCCATCCATGTGCTACCTGCAGTGGTCAAGAAGGGAAATTCTGCCTTGCTGTCTGAGCAGACTAAGGGAGGCTCTGTGAGAACTTGCCTGTTTCTGCTGCAATGCAGAATAAAGGAAGGCATTTAACAAGGTGACAGTTCTTGCATGTCCCATGGTGAAGGTTTTCTTTCTTTACAGGAAAACAGATAACTGAGGAATAATGAAAGAGATAAGTGTTTATGTACATATGCTGAGGGTAAGTAAGCTGTTTGTTCCCAAGGCAGTAATTCCTAGATGCAGCACAGTTCTCTTGGGATGATATCTTCTTCAGGAGACTCTTATTAGGCTGGTTGTCACATAAAATATATTTTTCATAACAAGTTTTGTGAAACAGGAAGAAAAGACAGTTCCAAGATTTCTTCTGTTAGCAATAGAAACATCCATCGATGTGAAAGGATTTTGATCCAGTGAAGAACAAAGGCTTCAGTTTCTACCTTTTAAAAATTACTGTATTTTCACTGTGGCACTTAAAAAGAAAAAGTTAATATCAGAGTCTTTCTCTGTTCATCATACTAAATGAATGGCCACTAGGTCTCATGTGCTTTGATAAACACTTTAGAAACATGAATTAATTAGTGTTATTTAATGTTACTGAATTAATAATGATAGTAGGGTTTAGGGAGGCAGTTAGCTAAAGCTGCACTGTGAATATTCTGTTCTACAGTCTCTTTGGGCAGTAATATGCAGCGACATTCATCTCAAAGGGAGAACAATTTCTTGGCACTGCTATCGCTTTCCCTTTTGGTAGATAAATGGTCAGCTGTGCTGTTATCTAACCCAATGCCATCCTCCCCTGAGTGCAGCACAGTTGTTCTGGGTACTTGATGAAGTCCCCGAGCCTGTTGCCTTCAGTGTGTGATTTGTCAGCACATCCCCCTTCCCCGGCTTTTCAGTGCTGCTGAAGCCTCTGCAGTGCCTCACACACGGGTCCCCCTGGCTGTATGGGACCAGCAGCTGGTGTGAAATGCAGATTGAAAAGGAACCTCCCCTTTTTAATGCCATGGGGCTGGCATGGTTCAGGGGGTTAGAAAGGAGAGAAGTCTCAGTTCTGAGCAGCATTAATCCTCTGCCCATGGAAGTGCCCAGCTCCTGCCTCCCCCCTTGCAATTCAGTCTGTCAGACCATTGGGTCTTCCCATGTTAACTTGATGCAGCTTTCCCTTAGCAGATTGGTGTGGGCTGGCAGGGAACAAAACCTGAGAAGTTCTCACCCAAGTGAAATTCCCTTAATTCCCTTAAAAAGGGATTTAATATCCCAAAATCTGGATAGGCTTCTGTGCTGCTGCTCTGGGGTCTCTCTGTGCCCATGCCACACACTGAGCACACCATGCACATGCTGAGGTGATGTGGAGAGGCTCCACACAGGATTGCCAATCCTGCCTGATTAGGGCTGTGATTTACCCTGTGCCCTTGAAATCAGAGTGGTGACCCCTTTTTCACACCTCTTGTTCCATGCAGTGCCTGTGTGTGTGGCAAAGCCACCACATACTTTGACTTCTTTGAATTTCTTGTACCTCAACTGAGCATAGGTTCTATGGGACTCTGAATGGTCAAACTCATAATTCTCAAAACCTCATAATTCTTAAAAAATAACTGTGCAGTTTTTAAAACTTTACTGTAAACTCTAAGGCAACCTAGATTAAGAAGTTCAGACAAGATCTAAAATAACTGTGGTTTTCAGCCAGTGTAATAGCATAGGTCTTTTCACTTTCTCCTACTGTTAACATCAGATGCATGTGGTTGTCAGGCTTGGTTTTATCGGGGCTTTCGGTCCTTTCTTTAGGACTTATTGTTTTATTTAGCTGGGAAGTATCTAGAACTCTTGCTGCCATGTATCTAATAAAATAATAATATGAACCGTGATTTTCATTGTTGGGTTTCATATTTTGCTTGTTGATTTGGAATGAATAATTAAGCTCCAGGCTGTGAAGACTCCTTAAAAATTAAATTAGGTGAGGGATCATGCAAACCACAAGCCATATCTATATCAGATATTTGACCAATGCTTCTTTCATAGATTTTCTTTTTTCATGTTTTTCTGGTTTATTGCATGCAAAATGTCTGAAATTTGGCCTTTCTCAAGTGCTGTGAATCAAACTAATTCTAAGCAGTATTTCAAACAGCTCCTGAGGGTGGTGTAAGTCCAAAATCAGATGTTACAATTCAGAAGTAGATGCTGGTAACAAACTACCCCATAATAGCTTGCATGATTTTTTGCACATCTTTGCTACCAGCCTGCATTTTGCCTTGTATTGATCTAGTTTAACATTAAGAGTTCTTTGCAAAGTGCTGCCACTCTGTAATTATTACTTGCCTCTAAGAAATGGGCTTCCATTGTCAATGGAAATCCTCAGTATCTGTGTCACAGTGTCTGTGGATCCACATGAGAATGTTGTACTGTTTTAATAATAGCACAAGACTCCTAGAGTGTCTTTTTGGTACCCACTAAGTTACTGATTTCATTTTGAGCTGACAGCACCTGTCCATATTTGCTGATTTTCCTCCCAATTAGGGGTACCAACAGTTATGGCAACACTCGCCCAGCAGTGTTATTCCTTGCTGGAATCTCACTACTGTTGGAGGCTGATAGGCAACTTTATCATTCCACAGAACCATTTTAAGTAAAGCTATGTACATGTTAGTAATATTGGAAAGATTATCTGATGCTGAATTAAGACCAGCATTTCACACTTGACTCCCAAACTCAATAGGATTTTTTTCAGATTTGAATTTGCCCTCAAGGGTAGAAGGGAGGAAGAAACATTTGCAAGGAATAGTTTTGATGGTACCTGTCTTGGTTCTTGTGTGCTTGTAAAATTGCTTTAGAAGCTACAGCTCTGTCACTTGTTTGTTTGGACAACTAGACATAAACTGAGTGGAGAATGATTGTAATTTCCATAAGAGGTTCAGTGCTCTATTTTTACTGGATTTTGCTTTATAAATGTATAAGCACAACACCCTGCCTACTGAAGCTAGTGAACAGTGATGTGCAGGAAAAGGGTAAATTAACCCTTGGTGTTGGCAGTGTGAGTGCACCTGGGGGAGTGGACACTGGCCCTGTGCAGGTGCTCACTGGGCAGGCTGGGGCAGTGGGCAGTCCTGGCCTGAGTGCCAGCTCCCCTGTGCCTGGCCTTGCCAGCGAGCCCAGCTGCTTGGCTGGGCTTTGGGTCATCTCCTGGCCTGACAGGCTTTATTCTACCCGTCCTAATTCATGGTTATCTTGCCCTTTCAGATAACATCAGGCTTTGATGCTATGTTAAAGTAGAGATCAGGTTTCAGGTGTTAAAATATTCTGGGAAATGAGTTCTTGGTTCCGGCAGTCCAATCACGAGCCACAGTTAAAAGGAAGAGCCACTTTAATCATCCTCCTGGGTGCTGCTGAATGGACAAATCATTCTTCCTTAATTAAGAATTGATAATATCACTCTTCAGTAATCGAGCTGAACATTACTGCCATCTAGAATGAAATTTGCTAAGGGAAAAAAAACATCCTCCCAGCTTTTCAGTTCTGATCCTGTTACAGTGGTGACTGGTGAATGTCTTGCTTTACTGTTTTCTTGTTTCTGCATACTCTGAAATATTCAATTATTGCTTTAGTGTCAATCACTGTCACAGCTTTCACTCTTTAACAGTTTGAAATGTACAGAATTTTGTTGTCATTATGTGTTGCTAACAGAAAAGTTAGTAATTACTCTAACTGCAACTCCCCATAAAGGCAAAGGAAATAGTGGGTATCCAAGGGTAGAATTTTGCTTTAAGCTGTTATTCTGTTACTTAACTCAATTAAGTCCCAGATTTGTGACTTTAATTCATGCTAATTTAAACCAGGATAGTCTCAAGTTAGAAAATACTCCTAAATGTTCAATATATGTCATATAAAATACTGATTGGAGTTACAGATTCCCCCAAATGTGTGGTAATGCAAATTAGTATTTTGGAATATTTTTGCTTTCTTAAATGGTCTCAAATGAGAGAACTTTGAAAAATTGTTTCTAAGATTGTAATTAAAAAGAAGCTTTTTCTAAATATTTGGAATTCCACTGAAATTATGTAGAACATTCAAAACCACCATTAAAATAAGAGGGGAAGATATATTTGACAAATAATTACAGAATTATGTCACCATGCAGCAAGAAATGTAGGAGAATAACACAGTCTTGGAATGTGAACATTAAAGGAGAATATACAATTTTGTTTAGCAAATGTATAGGAAGAATTACAGATGATCTGAGCTTATAAGTCAGATCTGAAACTTATGAATCTGATGCACATCCATTTTGTTTCAGAAGGATTAGGGCTTTCTTATGTCAGTTACAGCTTGGATAATTTTTTTTTTGCCCCCTTAAAGTCTTGATAATTCATCAGAAAAAGCACACAATTCATCAAAAAAGCCCATCATTAGAGGTACAAGATGCAGTCAGTGCTTTAAACAACAGGATGCAGAAAATACCGATGTGAGGCAGAAACAGCAAACCACCTTGGAGCAATTAATATATTTGAGGGGAGGAGTTGTAACTCTTATGGAAAATCAAGTTGATTAAAATAGGAAGTGTGTCCAAGAGAAAGAAACAGGTTCTTTGGCCCAAGTGTTTGGGAAGGTGTGGGTTATTTCCCCTCCAGCACCTGTAATTACTTCAGACAGTTTTTTGAGCAAGAGGAGGATTGTTGATCTTTTCCACAGAGATATTATTGTAGTTAAGTTAACAATTGGATAACCCATTCAGTGCTTCTTTTATTTTGCTTTTCTGTAGACAAAACATGGATGCACACTCCTGAAGCCTTATCAAAGCATTATATTCCCTATAATGCAAAGGTAAGAAAATATGAAGTTATTTTCTCCTCATACCTTTAGAACACAGCACGTTCTATCTTGTTTTTAACTTGAAAACTGCAGAGACGTGGATTTGCCAGGTGAAATAATGAAGACAAACTTAGTAAATGTCTGTTTTGCAGGTGAAAATGTTCTGGTTTTAATGGCCAACTGATTCTTGTTCTGAATTATGGTTTACTAGAAGGCAAACTAGTGTTCCTCCTGTGCTTCGTGCTGGTATTTTTTTAACAGATAGAAATTTTGAGTGCAAAGGAATTCAACATCAGGCTGCATGCTTGCAATATTATTAAAATTAGCGGTACAAATGTCTTTTGAGCAATATCAAAGACAATGAGTAACAATCCTGTCTGCTGGCTGTATTGAAATGTTACATATTCAGGAAATCATGTGGTAGAATAATAATGGCATTTTTGCACAGTAAAGCCAAAAGCCTTCCTTTTATTTTCTTATCCCAATTACAGTGAGATAAGTATATATATAAAAGTAATGCTTCAATTTACATATTGACATCTGCTGACAGGAAATGTATCTTACCTAAACACCTTAGAACCTAAAGCTTCCTAAATACTTACCTAAATACCAGCTTAGAAAATAGTTTGCTAAAAGGAGGAGAGAATATACAGCCATCAGTGTAACTCAGAGTAAACAGTAATCTGCAATTACTTGCTCAAACTGAGAGTATAATTCAATAAAATTCTATTGTGGGCTGTTCTGGATGAAGTTCTCTTATGATTGGTATTTCTTAGTATAAAAACCTTTCTTAAAATAGTCTTAATAAAAATCAATATGAAGATTCTTAACATCAAAAATTTATATTTCTTAATATATATTGAAAATGCTTTTTTCACAGGACAGAACTCAGGTTTCTACTGGCAAATTGCTTTGCATTGCCACACAGTGAGCAAGTGTTTGTAGTGGAAAGTGGAGTCTCGTCCTCACAGTTGCCAGGTTTTGGATGTGTTTTTATTCTCTGTGTTCTCAAATGGAATTCTTATCCAAAGGATGTATTACCATTTAACTGGATAGCCATGCCAGACACCTTGGCTTTATATTACACTTTTTGAGAGGGAGGATTACTTGCTGTGGTGACTGTGCCATCTGTTTTAAGAGCAAGCTGAAGCCCTGAGTTTTTTCAAAGCACTGAACACTGTCTGTTCATTTCTGGTATTTGAGAGAAAAAAACCTCCCTCAGCTTTCACATTTCATTGTCTTGCTTAAATCGTATCTGGTGAGTAGGTGTCTATGCAGCTCTGCAGAAAAAATAATCAGAATAAAGAAAAGGGTGGTGAGATGGTGGTAACTGTAGAAACAACAGCAGTAGCAACTTCTGGAGCAGAAGAAAAAGGATAGAGCATTCCTATCTGAAGCAAGTCTGCTCTCAACCTGGTTAGGAAGAGTCTTGGTCCAAAATGTCCTTCCGCTTTTTTAGGCTGATATGTGCCTAACTGTCCTCTCCAATTCTGCTCGTGTTTGTTGTTTATTACAGGACCTCCTCAGCCTTTGTGCTGGTGTGCTCTAAGATCTGTCAGAACACTTGCAGGAAACTGCAATTTTAATACCACCTATGTGGGTTTGGTAGTGGTTTTTTTGTTTTGTTTTTGGTTTGGTTTGATTTGTTTTTTAAGAAAGTTAACCCAATTTTTCCCTAAAATCACTGTAGAAAATTATTATTTAGAACTATCTGTTGCTCAGTTCAAAGCTAGCAGCATATTGCTCTGATCTGTAACTGGAGTGTAAAGGGTATGGGATCCCCTACCCTGTTTTTTCATTGACACTGGAATAAATTTGCACAGCTTTTGTGAAGTTAGCTGGCGTATGCAGGCATAATATTAATAAATCTAGATGATATTTCCACATCAGTTCTCACTAAGTTTTGCAGTATTTTGCACTTTAAGAGGAAAGTATGCATCTATCATTACCTTATTTGGGGTTTGCAGGATTTTGGGTTTTAAGTGAAATGTCTCATTGATTTCATAACTTGTAACTACTTTGTGAGATAATGACTGAAAACTTCAGAAAACCTTCATAACACAAATACTGAACAAGAATCATTGATTTTTCCCCAAACATTCATATTGTTCCAATTCTCTAACATTCAGTTCATGTGTCTTCCATATTTGTTGGGAAGAAAAAACAATGCTTGATGTGATTTATTTCAAAAAATAATTGTGTGAGTGAAGAATGACATGTTCAGAAAATCAAATCAGTTTGATGGAAAGTAATACAAGGGATGCTATTTGTCCATGAGCAAGTGAGCTGTATTCTACTCCAGTTTTTTGGCTACAGATTACTGTGGGTGGAAAAGTGGTTTCTGTTCTTTATAAGACATAAAAATAGTTTCTCTGACACTAATCTTCTGAGATGATCAGAACACAGAGAGCTTACTGGGAGAGATGAGATTCTGTTGATTCTTAAGACAGCTTGTTGATAAAACACAGTTCATGAGTTTTGACTGTCATCTTATTAAAAAAAAAAACTCCTAGCAAAGTTAACTAGAAATTAAAAGAACCCTGCAGTATTGACAACTGGTCCTTTTTTCTACCAGCTGGAGAGGACTTTTTAACAGAGAATTAGTAACTTCTGTTATCTCTTAGAACACACACCCTCAGGATGATTTATGGCCATAATCCTCTTTGCAAGAAACATGAGCCGAGTTTTTCTGGAAGTAAAATCCAGGAGCCATGAGTTTCCTAAGGAAGCCCTTAAATGTAAAAGTATCTTGAATTTCTCTTTCTTTTCCAACACACCCAATCCTACTGGGCTATTTTAAAATTTGCTGATTTTGGCTTAGTTTGCATGGTGTAAACCAATGAGGGTTTGGGCTTTCGGGTTTTCTGTTTGGGTGGGGGGACAGGGACAAACCAAAATTTTTCCTCTTCGGTTTTGTTTTGTTTGCTTTTGTTCTGTTACTGTAATTTTTTTTTTGTTTGTTTAGTGTTTTTTCTTGGGTTCGTTTTTATTTCTTTTCTTACTGATGTCTTGGTCTACCAGAAGGCATTGATAGTAAGACTCCCCATACTTCAGCATGCTCTGGATATGAAACCTTGGTTTTGACAATTCAAGCCAGAATTTTGACATCAGTTCAAGGTCTTATATTGTTCTTAACTGTGTCACTCCAAATGAAAACATATTGGGCACACAATTTTTATTTCCCCAGAATGATAATTTAGAATTTTCATAGCACAGTATCAAATATGGATTCATTTTGATGTAGTAGCATAACAGTTTTAATGTCACCAGGATATGCAATTCTAAGGCAACCCCAAATTTCTCTTCTGTGACAACTTTTTCTGTAATGTTCCTTAATTAAGAACAGCTGTTTGTATTATTTGCCATACTGTAAGGGAAAAAGTTCTCTTTTGCCCTTAAGTTAATTCTCTTTATTTAAAGCCAGCTTCCTTTCTGCAAAACAAAAGTGATCAAAGTGTGACTTTATACTGGAATAAGACTGCAGCCTTTAAAAAGGACTGGTTGTTGTCATCACGTACCCACCCTGAGCGGTGCCTTTCTGCCAACCCAAAGCTGCCAGTGCCCAAACAGCAATGTTTGCTGTGTCTCTCTGAGGTAATTGGGTCTGTGACCCCCTTTAGAGTCACTCGCTTATTTTTTGGCTTGTATCAAACTTGCACATGCACAGCTTTGCATTTTGCAGATGAGAGGCTCTGCTTTGGCAGCCCGGTGTTCACGCTGGCTGCTGGCCGGGCAGGGGGTCAGTGGCTCTGACCTTGCAGAAGGGTTTCTCTTTTACAGGACAAGTGATGGCACGTGAAACCCTCGGGAGGGTGTTTCACCAAGAGATGGCGTGGCTCCCTGGTGCTCCCACAGCCTAATGCTTGCTTCACATTCACTGTCAAGGTTCTTGTATTGTCAGCTGCATGTTTGATTCGTGATGCAGAAGCTTCAGTTTGAAATTTTTCAGCTAAATGAGCCATGCAAAAAAGGAATTAGTAATGGTCGCACTTTATGACCTTGGAGGTCTTTTCCAACCCAAATGATTCTGTGATTCTGTAATAAAAGACCTCCCTTGGCAGTACCTAAAGCTATTAGTCTTAGCTGTAGGACAATAAACAGTTTATTTAGATTTTCAACTATATGTAATTTCTTATTCCATGTATTTTTTTATCATCAAGGAATGGCAACTAATGCTCTTCTGGACAAGGTTCATAGGTCAAATGATGCAATTACTGTAGCAGGTGCAGTTATGTCTTTTGAATATCTGTATTTTGCTATCATTAGTGTACAGTATCAAAGCCACATTTTTGTGGCATAAACTGCACTTCTACTACAATTTTTGTTGCTATTGCTACAGCAATTCTCTTTTTCTCTGCAGTCAGCATTGAGCAGAATGTTTATGACTGTGTCATTAAAAGTAATGAAAATATGGCAAATTGTATGTAGTGTTCCCAAGCCAGCAGAGATACAAGGCACCCTATTAAAAGGTGTATTTAAGACATGTGGTGAAGTTAGATATAGCAAGATATTTCAAACAGAACAAAAAATATTGAAAATTAGAAATTACTGCAGTAGAAGGGGGCATTACGAGAAATAATGAATTTTCCTACTTTGAATTTATTATAATTAGAATTAATAACTTAATACCAATTAACTTTCATTGGAGTACCAAAATGTCTTGCATGTGATCATAATTAATTTAGTGTTTAAACACATGAAAAATTAGTATTGTGAAAATACCCAAATGAGATAGGAAAGCAGAAAATTGTAATTTTACAAGGGAATGCAAATTTGAACTTCTTAGTTATTTCTGATGCATTACAGTAATTAAACTTGGGGCTCATTATACCAAAGATGAATAAACATGTAAATTAAATACAAAAGATTTAAAGTCTGCAACAGGTACTCTCAACAGACTTTGTTTGATCATTCTTACTCTCCAGAAGATTATCTCCGTCAAGAAATGAATCAAATTTATGAGCAATTCCAGTGTTTCTTCCTTAGATTCCATTTGTGTATAATCATTCAAGGCAGTTTATTGTAATGGATAATATTTCATTTCTTTCCTTTTTCAGGAAGAGGAGCCAATAGGGCAAACGTGTTTCAGTGAAATATTTTTGGTAGGTTCCAGTTTAAAAAAAAAATAAACAAAAACTAACAAGAGTTTTATTTAATTGGGGAAGTGAGATAAAAAACAGTGGTCATGTTTGCCAATACTTTATAAACTCCAGCTGAAGGGCAAAATGGTAGCTCTTGATCTACTGTCCAGGGCTCTCAGCTTCTTTAAGGTTGTGCCTGTCATCCTTTGGGCTTTTCTTTAGCTCCATTTCCCTTTCCTTTTTCTGAGTGTTGTGTGTTGTAACTTCAGTTACAGCTATGAAACATTTGCAACACAAGTAAGTCATGGGAGCTGGAGTTAATTGGCAGGAATCACAAATAGTTCATACCAATTAATGGCATTCAGCATAGGATCTGAGAAGAAATTGGGGTCCCTCTCTCAGTCATGCAGTAAGATGTTAAAAATGTCATAGAGCCCCTTGTCTGCATTGAAGCTGATGTGAAATCTGGCACAGCCCTGGAGTATTCCCTATCCTGAGCAAGTTTTAGGTTTTCCCTGTAGCCAAGCAGTTTGTTCCTCTCACATAAATTGCCATCATATCAATTTATTTGGCATCCTGGCTGCTTAATTACAGTATTTTTCATCATCTCTGACTTTGAGCAGTCTAATTTTCACTTCTCTCATCAAAGAAAAACTATTTTGAAACAGTTCAAGAGCTTTAGATCAACTTTTTTTGGTAGAAAATTCTAGAATCAGTTATTTTGCACATTGATAAAATATCTAACAACTGTTATCTGGATTGAAAATACAAAACTGCAAAAGATGTAGCTCATTGTTGGACTTTGAAACACCCTCAATTTTAGGAAGTGGGGATCCCCTATGTATCCTCGAATGTTTGAGTTGTCCCTTGGCTGTGCTGCATTTGGATTAGGATTTGCTTTGGGAATTGAAATGGAAGAATCTAGTGGAATATAGGTTGGAAGGGACCTCTAGAGGTGATCTGGTTGATTCCCATCTAAGAGATGATTTCAAAGCCAGGTGGTACAAAACAGAGCCTTACGCAATTGAGCTTTAAATGCCACTACAGGCAGAGATTCAGAGCCTCTCAGCAGCCAGTTTCAGGACATATTCCCTACCATTCTGACATTTTTTCCTCCTTATTTCTAGTTATAATTTTCTGCAGCTTGTGACTCCCAGCCTTACACACACATGCACACGTGTACCCCAGACTCATCACCTTCGGGCTGAACAAGTGCAGCTCCGTGTCTCCTGACCATCACCTTCCCTGTCACATTCCTCACCACTTCCAAACCCAGCTGAGGTTTGGCTTTTCTAGATTCATCCCTGCATGCCTGGAAAATAGATCTGTATTCCTCCTAGGTTGCCTATCCCGTGTCCCACTTCCACAGCCTCCCCTTGTGTCCGTGCCAGCTGTAGCTGGGTGCTTTATTTCTCAGCCAGCTGCTCAGGGATGCAGGAATGCTTTTTTGGGAATTACCAAGTCTAGCTGACTGCTGCCCAGCCCGTGGCTTTAAGAGAAAAGGTGATGTTGGTGTCTTACTAAGGGGCTTCTATTACCACAGCAGCTGCTCTAGCAACCTTTCACCTTGAAGTCGGTTTAAGCTTCCAAGTGTGAATGCAGCTTAAGGCAAACAGTAGAACTACCAGGGCTTAATTTACCCTGCAGGGCCTAAAGAGTATCCCTGTTGGGGAGCCCGTACAGGGAATTGCT
The DNA here is from genome assembly GCA_013399225.1 of Rhipidura dahli. NCBI lineage: Eukaryota > Metazoa > Chordata > Aves > Passeriformes > Rhipiduridae > Rhipidura > Rhipidura dahli. The sequence continues at coordinate 304,378 of VXAC01000484.1, forward strand.
GAATGTTGCTGCTGATGCAGAGCTGGTCTCTTGGTGGCAAAGGGCTGTGCTCAGCATTAGGAACTGATTCTGAAGTTTCTGGAGCACAGGTACTGCCAGGTTCCTCACTTTGTTTAGATATGGCAAAGAATCACGCCTAGGTGTAATTTTAAGCCTTCTGTTTTGTTTGACTTCAGAAATGAGTTATTGTTGCTCTATTTCGTCTTAGAATCATTTGCAGAAGGGTTGGAATGTGTAACCCCTGAAATTTATGACTTCTGGATTATGGGGCACATAGTTTATAGACGTATGGTAAACTTCTTTCTGGCTCAAAGCTTTTTGCAACCTTTTACTACAGGATTTGATTTCCTAAGTATATGTGTTGTTCTGGTTAAGTTTGAAAATCCACAGCAGGGGATCCTCTAATATTGATTTCTCTGGCATGGAAGACTTGTTTGGATGGTAGGATTAACAGAGCACACTGGTGAACAACAGATTACCTGAGGCCCAACCTGTGGCAGATACATTCTTTATATTGTTTTTTGTTGTATAAATTATTCTTTATGTAGATTATTATTATTAGGTTATTCTTTTAAATTGAGATTCTCGGCGTGGAAGAGCTGTTTGTTGGAATGAAGAACAGCCATGTGTTCAAGTATTAATTCAGCAAGTTCTGAAAGTAGAAGAATATATTTTTTTAATAGAAAAGGCAAGTGGAAGTTTTTTCTGTAGTAGTAATAGCAACTCTCAACAGCAATTCATAATACGGCATTTGGAGAACAAGTCCTGTGAGGAGCTGCTGAGGGCACCCCAGATTCTCCCCAGCTGTTCAGCCTGGAGAAAAGGAGGTTGAGGGAAGACCTTATTGCTCTCTACATGTACCTGACAGAGGTTTGTGTGGACAGGTGGGGGTTGGTGTCTTCTCTAAGGTAACAAGTGACGGGACAAAGGGAATTGGCCTCAAGTTGTGCCAGGGAAGATTCAGGTCGGATATTAGGGAAACTTTCTTCACTGAAAGGGTGGTGAGGCATTGGAACAGGCTGTCCAGGGAAGTAGTGGAATCCCCAGCCCTGAAAATGTTCAAAACACGTGTGGATGTGGCACCTAGGGACATGGTTTATCAGTGAACATGGCAGTGCTGGGTTAACAGTTGCGTTCAATGATCTTAGATTTTTTCAACCTAAATGATTCTAGGATTTACTATTGAACTCAGCATCTGAAGTGTATTTCTAAAGACACCATGTTAACTGCAAGTTTTAAAGTGTGGTTTGAACAGTTGCATCGCTGGCCTTCCCTGGTAATGTCTCAAAAGAGGTAAGCAATGACATTGTTGAGACAAAAGTCTCAAATCATTAGAAGCTTTGTAGCAGCTTTTACAACATCTTTTTCCTATTCTTCAGAGAAAGACTAAGTTAGGTTTTGAGTGGTTGATCATCACTTTACTGTGACACTCAGAGTCATGAGTTCCTCAGGCCTGGATAAGAGCAGGCACTCCCTGGCTAAGGAGCAGTGAGTGAACTGCCTGTTCGACAACTGAGTAAGACCCAGAGGTCTGTCCAGTCAGAATTAACAAAGCAAAAAAGTATGCAAAGACCTTAGGGTCAACAAAGATTTACTCAACCCTCTACATCCCTCTTTGTCCCTTCTCTGTTGCTCACATGTATTCCCTTGCCTCTCCTTGAGCCTGCCTGAAGCTGCCAATTAGCCTCATTAGCATCTCCTCGGGGATTGCCCCTCCAGCTCCATTTCCATGAGAGCTGCCAGCTGTGGGAATGCCAGGTTGCTGTAAGGAGGCCTTTCAGCCTCTGCACTGTCAGGTATCAAGGGAGTTGCATGTCTGACACTGGAATCAATAGGCTGTAGGGTTCAAACATCTGGATTATTGTACTCGCAGGCTAGGTGGCCCACAGCTGTTTATAGATTGGTTTGCTTTAAATTAAATCAGGCCTGCAGAGGAATTACTCTTTCCTAGCTCCCACATTTATTCTCAGCCTTTCTATAAGCTAGAACCAGAGCTGGTTTGTAGAAAATAAGAGAATGGCACAAGATTTTAAACAGAAACTTCTACAAGGAGATCCAATTTCAAAAATGAAAACAAGACTACAGGAATCTCTCCAATAGCCAGGCTGTTCACCATTCAGGTAAAGTTTCACATATGCTGATCTCCATGAGGATTCATCCTCAATAAACCATCAGACAAACCACCAGCTGCAGTCTCTGACTTTATTAACTTTAATAAAATAGTAATGTACAGATTACTGTGTAATGCAGGCATTGCATAATCCACAGGCAGCTGTGGATCCTGGACTGCAATGAATATTTCTCTCAGAAATGCCTCCTTCAGATTACTCTGGCTGAGAAAGCGTCAAACCAATCTTGGCCTGTTTTAAAAAGCATTTTGAACTTTGAACATGAGAATATTAGGTGTAACTTAATAGAGGAACTGATAATTTCTGGTTTGGAACGTAGCAGAGGAGAAATATTTGTGTTAAGTAATTTGTAAAGTTTTGTTGAAAAGTTTTGAATTTTCACAAGGAATTATTATTTGCCACTAAAAGGGAGTGATGTGTTATATTGGCCTAAACCCTCATTTTTGTTTTTTTTTTTCCCTTCTGTATTTCCATAGCTAATATTCTCTTCATTCTGAATCTTTAAGAAAAGTCAAAACTGGGCAGTTCCTATTGTTTTACAAGTAGTTTTTCAGTTTGTTGCTGTAGTATTATTGAAAAGAAGGAAAATGTAGAAACAAGGATGACCATCAGATCTTTGAAATGTGTGGAACCAAGGGTTGCATTTGAAGGAGCAGATAACCTGAAGCATGAAATAGAAGGGTCCCTAAACCCTGTCTTGTACTGGTGCTGTAGCTCCCAATGCTTCTGAGTAGGGACAGCCTAGGACAGATAGGTAACTCAACAATTCATGTTAATTAGGTGGGAGGGAAATCTTATTTACTCATAAATACAGGTTTATTGTGGAAGAATCCATTCAAATCAGGAGTGTGTAGGTCTTCTTAAGTCAGAATTTAGAGGCCATATCCCAGCTTGCACTTTATGAGGCACTGAGGACCTGAAACTTTTAAAGGCAAACACATTCTCAAAGTGAAAAAGTGTTCTCCAAAATTGCATGTGCATACTTAATGTTCAAATCTCAAAAGCTTTAAAACTGGGTATGGGTTTGGGGGTTGAGTTTTGGGTTTGAAGGCTGAGTTTTGGGTTTTGAAGAGAGGCAAGTGGGAAAGTTGGACCTCTTCATATGTTTTTTTTAATCTTCAAAATCTGCTGAAGCATTCTGAGTATGTGCTGTGTAACAGAGTGCTCTCTTAATTTTGTCCTGATTATAGCTTTTTATTTGGGTTAGTGTTTGCTGTTTGATGTGGACAAGGAAGAATAGGGTCGATGTTTCATATTGATTTTCATCAGTAACACTCAGAGGTACTAAATGAAACTGTGCTGTGCATTTCCAAGGGGTTACTGCAATTTATCACAGTTCATTAGATCATAAATTCTTTGAAGCTGAGGGCTGTCTTTGTGATGGTTGTACAGCCTCTAGAATAATGAGAGGGTGGCTGTAGGTGCTGGCCTGATGCAAACAGTCATGGACCAAAGCTCAGAATGAGTAGGCAGCAGAAGACCTTGGAGTTCTCTCGTGAGCTTTCTTCTCAGCTGGGATAATTCAGTGATAATGCAGATAAGAAATGGGTGCCTTATCCTCAGCTTAAAGATAAGGAACTGAGGTAATACTGAAGGTTTTCCACGTATCTGCCCCAAATCTCTGTTCTCGAATCAGACCCCAAATTTTGAACTCTGCTTTCATGCCTTGAGCTCAAGATTAAATGTCTTCTCAATACCTGCTGTCTTAGTGAAAAGGTTTAGGTTGCTATTTAGGGAAGACTCCAAATCCATGTATGAAGGACTTTAAAATACAGTTTTCTGATCTGTATTCACCTAATGATATGAGCATCACTATAATGACCTTGACTAGATTAATTTTACCACTTCAGCACCAGTTTGAGGTCTTTTATTGCAAGACATAATATTTTTTATGAAGTAAGAAGTGAAAGCCAATATTTTTTGTTGGATTAATTGCCATTGTAAAATAATTTACGGATTACTTTCCATCTCAGTTATGTTCTCTTAAACAGTTCATCCAAGATGTCCATCTCATCTGCTGGTGGATCTAAGGTCATGATAATGGTGGTTTCATTTCATATCTGATGTTGTCAGGCTGAAATAGCTGCTATGAAATATTTTTGCATTTTGCTAAAATAATCAATATAATAAGAAAATTCAGTTTTCTAGTTTGTACTGTTCAGTGGGAAGAATATTTCCTGTGTTTAAGTAGTGCTCTGCACATTTGTTAAATGATAGTATAAAGAGGCAGTTCTTTCTGTTCCAAATTTTATTTTAAAATAAATTACTCATCCTAGCCAGATTTTGAAAAAAAACTGTACTATTGACATTCTTCAAGTGCCTGAAGGCCAGGTGTTGAATTATGGTGATCACATCTGTTTTATAGCTGTCTTTCATGAGAGATTATGTGTAAAAAAGAGAGCTTCTCCTAAAAAACAAAATGACAAGAGAGAATATGGACAGGCTCATAAAACAGAAATCATCCCAGAGAAGATATTTGCCATTCCCTGGAGGAAAAGTGAAAGATCCAGTACAGCTAAACCAATATGAGAAGTGCTTTTCTTGTTGAGGCCCATTGCCTGAGCAGTACTTGTTTCCAGAGTCTGTGATGGACTAGAAGAGGAGGGGTTCAGAGTGGGGATTGATTCTGTGCAGCAGGACACTCACAGACAATGAGGCACACCTATGTTAAGAGAACATTCCCAGTTGGAAGGAAAGATTTACAACATGTTTGTGTTTTCCCATAAAAATCTTGAATGTAATTCTCAAAAATCCTCAAACAGGATTATCCTGTGCTGTGCTCATGAGCCCCCAGTAGATGAAAACGCCGTGGAGCTGCTGTGGTTGCAGTGCCATTTCCCCTCCAGCCTCTGCCCTCCGTTTGCTTTCTCAGTTTGCCTCCCAGCTGTGCTCTCTTGTTGCTATTGCCCCTTTTCAGTCCAAGGAATCAAAGCAGCCAGAAGCAGTGCAGGTTACTCTGTCCTTTTTCTTTTACTCCAAGGTACCCACTTAAAGATACTTGGTCAGAACTTCAAACACGATGCAGTTTTAAGGGCATGGCTGCTGCTCTGCTTTGTCCCCTGTGTTTTTATCTGCTGCATGGACCTTCTCTCTCTGCAGAATTAGTTCCTTCCACTGATGCCTTAGGTTTTAACTTTCATATTTTTCAAATCCTGCACTGCCCAGTGAGTAACTCTGGAGTTTCCTGTAGCCTGTTCATTGCTGCTCTCTGTGCTGGGCACACACAACAAAGCCTCTCCAGGGCTGCTCTCCAAGGACACCCAGACCATCCTGGGCCCAAAAAGTATCAACCAAAGAGCCTCTGAGAGGGGGCAAGCAGAGGGGAAATTACATCATTAACTGAAGCTTTAATTGGGGAATTAACCCTGAGATGCAAATGAACCAAACCTATAAAAGTGTGAAGAACTCGTGGCCATCTTCAGCAGCCTCTGGCTCCCCAGGGGTACCTTTGGAGGCCTTTCCAATAAATCCCCACCTTTATTCCCTTACTCCTGTCTAGGCTCTGTTTCTAGGAGGCCTCTCAAGGCATTAGCACGAGTAACTAATTTGATTTTGATTTGGCTAGCCCAGTCAAGTATTCTCTGAAAATTTCTGAGGGTATTCAGTGAATATAACAACTCAGAAAGACATCTATGTGTCATTTGTATAAAATTACCAACATATTTAAAGAAGTAGATGGAGCTTAGGAAGTAGTTTCTAGGGGCAAAGAAAAGCAATTCCTTTTTAGTTGAACACAGACATTTCCCTGTCCACTTTTATCAAAATGCTGGTATTAATTTCTGTGAATATAGAATTTAATTTAGCATATTCTTGTAGATTATCCATGTGATTGTGGACTACACATTGCATACTGACTCAACATATTTTCCCACTGAAGCTGCTTTACTAATAAAACATTAGGCTTATTCTTCCTTTACAAATTAAGTGGTTCTCAGTATAGGAAATCTACAGTTTAGGAAAAAAAACCAACCAACCAAAGAAAAAACAACAAAAAGTGTGTTTCACACTTCATGTTCCTGTCCTTTTACGCTCCTCAGCACTTGCATCAGTCTTGTGGTGTCTGTTATCTTGCCCACAGAATGTATGTATACTATAAGACTAGAATTTAAAAAGCAGATGATCTTCTTTGGTGGTGATAGATGAGGAAAAAAAAAAAAAGAGACTATGTTCAAAATTCGGTTTCTTTGAAAAGACTAGCAAAATTTATGTTATCTTTCCAAGCTGCTAAATCTCTAGCTGCACACATTCATGGCTCTTTGTGCAGAATAGCTCTTTTCTGGTGTACTGCTTGTCCTCTGTTTGACAGCACATCGATTCTCTGAATCAAGAATTAAATCAGGAGTCATTTATTCTAATTATGGTGCAGGAAGCCTTGCAGTATTAAAAGTCCCGATTCAGAAGCAATGCAGTGTCCTTAAAATAGGCAATTTCTTATTTCACATTAAACTGGAAAAGGTCTTTAATAAACTGAGAGTCATGGACAATAGTTATTTGTTCCTATTACTGAGGCTATTTGTGTTGGAATGAGGATTTTGTTCCTAACTGTGACTTCTGTTTTTTGTCCCACAGGGAATTCCTTTTTCTGTGTTTATAATGCCATTGCATGTTGCCATGGCAAAAGTGTGATAGTACAAGCTCAGTATTATGTTAGTCAAGAACAAGGGAGGTCGAAATTAGATCAAAATAAACTTTAACCACAAAATGGGAAGTGTCTGTGGAATTTCATCTTTGCTTTTTTAAGATATATTAGTATTTTGCAGTACAAAGGAATGACTTCAGTACTTTCTAATTGTATTTATTTTTATATACACTGTATATATGTATACAAATCCATCACGATTTCTTCCAGAACCCATAGAATTTATTGGCATTGAGCAGAGGAAGGCTTGTTATACTTTTGTGTCCAACTTCAGCTGCTGCAGGCTGAATGCTCAGAATTGCACAATCCCACCTTGAACTGGCACATGGAAACTCCTGGCTGCTGTTGTGCATGTTGTAATGAAAGAAAGAATCTGAAGCCTGTGCTCAGAGCCCTTCCTGACAATGAACTCATCTGGGAAACATCCCTTGCAAGGAGCAGCCTCTCTGCGTGGTGTCATGGCCTGTTTGCTCCCCTGGCTCAGAGGTGCACCCCAGAAGTTCTGAGTGCATCAAAATGCTCCCAGTTTTAAAAAGTTTCTCCTTATTGGTAGAGCAGAGTGGTTTTGCCAGTTTTCTGATTTAGGATAACTCTTGTTATCACATACTTGACAGTGTATCTTGGTTCTTCATAAGGGCTCTTTGTTTCTCAATTCAGTTTTCAGTCTTCTTGGAGAGGTTTTGTTTGATAGGCCTAATATTTGTAACAGGACAAAAGGTCAGCAGGACAGATGGAGCTTAACAGATTTCAAGCTTCAGCCTGCTATAATTTGTAAAAAAAGAAAAAAAGTGAGGTAGTTGCAGAATGCTAACACAGAGCTGACCAGTAGGTGCTGCATTGGAAGGAGCAATGGGATTATGGAAAACAGGGTGTCAATTCAGCAGGGCCAGATAGTCAGACAGGGACAGCAGCCCTGGGTGACTTCTGCTGGGTGTTCACTTTGCTGTGAGAATAGCAGCACTTGGGATTTCATCTTGCTGCTCCTTTTATTGTACAGTTTTACTGGAGAGCTGTGTGTTTTTTGAGGGGGCAGAGGAAGTGGAAATCTGTCCTTTCCGTAAGGGAGTGCTGAAAAACATGCTCAGCTTGGGTGGAGTGGTGGGTTCACACAAGTAATAACAGTGAAATGTTTTCTCATACAGCAGTGCAGTGAAGTTCCTCCTGAAGGGCCAGTGTTGCTGGCTGGCATCTGCAGAGGCTAAGGGGGAAGTGAAGCAAATGGGCCTTGGTGTTCTGAAGTTTCCAGCGCTGCATTTCCCATCTGTACAAAGAATGCAGGAGTTGTTGCAATTTTGTCTTATGTTTAAGGTAAATTAAATTACTGCATTGGCATCTGGTTCATGAAAACAAAAAGAAAAAAGCAGCAAATGATATCAAAGTCATTACATTAACATATCTGAAAATATCTAGGGCTTAGTGGAAAATAGTGGTTTAGTACATTTAAGGGCCTAGTCTGACTTTACAATTTTCATGAAGAAATGATGCTTGAGTTAAATCCCATCGCTGTGGTGCAGAACTAAGTCTGTCTAATTATGGACTTGTAAAGCTGAAAAATCTGCCCACTTTGTTATTATTTACTTCTGAAGCTGAAAATTTGATGGATAAAACAGTGAATATGAATTATTTTTAGATGTCTTTCTTCAGTGAAGGTAAGTTAAATATTTTTTTACTGGAAACAATCCAGTCAGGAATATAAATTTTCTAAACTGAGGTGTGCAAGCAGTGGGATGTGTCTCCAGTGAGTATCAGAGGCTGAACACCCTTTCTAAAGGAAGCGTTGGGTTTGGTAATTAGGTCTGTTTGTCTTGTCTTGATACAGAATGGTTCTTGTGCACACCTTTGCTGGACATTGGCTCAGCTGTGAAAGTCCTTACAGAAATAAAGATGGGCTGTACTTTAAGACTGACCAGTCAGTTTAGAGCTGCCAGTTCTTAATTCTTGGAGGTCACAAACTAAATGGAATCTAAACTAATATGAGAGTAACAACAGAGGGTTGCAGGAGCCAGCAAGGATGTCATTGAGCATCAATGGCTCAGTGGGAGTGTCAGTGGGATGGCTCAGTCATTTTCCATGCAGGTCAGATGCAATTCAGGCCACATACAGGGTCAAGCCAGACCACATTAGTCAACACAATGCTCATTTGATAGGTTTTCTCCTGTTAGTTATCCTTAAACTTTCGGGTAGCATCCAGATATGCCACAGGAGGCTCTGCAGAGTTGATGAGTAGTGGCAGAGAAACAGAAGACAGTGATTTGATGCCATTGTTTAGTACTAAGTGTCAATAGTTTGTGAATTAAAGCATAAGAGCTGTAATAACTGGAGAATGGTGCCTTTGGATTACTCCCAAAGACATCATCTTGTTGCAGTAAGAGGATCTGACTGTTTCTCCTACCAAAAAGAAAATAATTGGTTCACATTTGTAAAAATTTCCAAATCTGGAAACAAAGAGTATGTCCAAATTTAAGCACAATATATACATTTTGGAAATATGTCATTCTTTAATTTGCTCCTTCATTTATTCCAACCTCTGAGCACAGGATTCTTGCATGTGAAGGCTAAAGTACACTGTACCATAGTACATGAGGAAAGAATGATCAAAAGAACCTGCGTGACCCAGTCTGAGCCAGGCAATATATGATGAGAAATTGTTCTCCAGTGATGAATTTGCTCACACTGCCATTTTCTCCTGCCCTTGTTTATTACATGCCAAATGTTATCCTTGATTTTATTTATCAGCTATGAGAAGTACACCTGGGATTAAAAGGAAAGCAGGCCTTCAGCATGATATACCGCTAGTATTAGCACCACTTTTGGGCATGGGCAAAATGTTCCCTTTTTAAGCCCTTTTCCCATACATCAAAGTTTTTAAAGAATATTTTAAAAGTGACTTTAGCTTGCTGGCCTTTTTTGCTCCAAGCTGGAATATCCCTAAGACATATCCCTATCACCCTCAGAGTGGGAGTGAAGGGTCAGCTCCAGGTAACAAGTGTGTGGAGCAGAGCCAGGGAAACATTCTTTCCTGGCCAGTGCCTGAGGTGGGGGTCAGTGTGGGGGCAGCTGTGCTGTTCTCAGCCTGTGCCTGCACTCTGGGGAGCTGCAAGGTGGCTGATGCTGCTGAGGGCAATGGGAGGCACCCCCTCCAGCACCCCAGCTCCTCTCTAATCTTCAGGTTCAGTGTGACAGCTCTTCAGGGCATGGTTCAGTCTGAGACATGCTTCTGAACCGCTGGGGAGATTGATGGGCTGAAGAAATGCTGGATGTTTGCTCTTGTATAACTGGTGTTCTCTGTAGTGACAGTCTTGACAAGGTACACATGTTACCTTTTCTACTCTTTCTGTATTCCAACCTGCTCTTACCTCCCCTGTCCTAGCTTTTCAGCATTATTTTGTCTTTAGAATTAGATGGTTTAATGCAGAGCACAGCTTTGATAGCTGTGTTGCAATCTGATTTAATTTTTGATTTTATCCTTGTTGATATCATCCCCTTAGCATGTGATCACACTGATCTCTCTGGAGAAGATTTTAGTGTTGATTATTGACCAAGTGTGTCCTAAAGTCTTCTGACATTCTGCTTTACAGACAAGCTGGTTTTGGCAACACAAATGTATAATCCAATTGTATTTTTCTTTTTCTGTGCCACTTTCCCTTCTGGCTGCAGTGGGACTTGAGGAGGAATGTGATCTGGTGTAATTACTCCATTCTTTGGCCTTTAGGGTTACACCAGGCTGGATTCAGCTCCCTTGGACCACACATCAGATTTCTTTGTCAGCAGCTGTATAATTTCTCTTCTTACCATATCTGGACAGGGGTTAGAAAACAGATCTAGGCAGGCTTAGGGCTGCCACATGTCCTCAGTTTCTCAGGTATCTTTGCCAGAATATTTCTAGGTGTTCCTGTTTCCAGACATTTGGGCAGAAGCCACATCCAGGTGAGGTGCACTACTCCAGGGAAATGTCTGTTGTCTCTGTCTGTCAACTGTTATGAGATATGTTGAGCATTAGTTATCAAATAATATTCTTTGTTATTTGTTAATAGATCCATTCTGAAAGACTGAAATGACTGCTTGTACATTTGGTGATGGAGAGCTCCTAATTACTGCACTTACAGAGAATAGAAGAAAGTACAAATTAAACCTGTGGGGTTTTCTGCAACTAATTATTTTACAATTTTTCTCTATAGCTTTCTTTTTTCTCCCCAGACATTTCAATAACTTATTAAATTGATCTTTTTTCTTCATATCTTAATTGCGGTAAATATTTTCTCTTGATGGATGAAATACCTGGTAATATTTGATTTCCATTAGATGACCCTTTTTTTTTTTTTTTAGTGTTTTCAGTTGTGCATTCATCTTCCTTTTTTGCCAATAGTACTTGAACACTCCCTCAAAAATGCCTAGAATTTTTTTCCTGTGTGAGGGCCACCATTTGTGCAGAACATTAGATATCAGACAAGCAGGGGATATTCAGGGAATGTGCTGATGTCTGTGCCACTTTGCTGCCTCACACTCCCACGTGGTGCATTGGATTTCTGCTCTCACTTGAGTGGCAATCATACCTGGCAGTTGTTTTTAATGTGGCACTAGGAAAGGGCTTCCCAAAGGGGAAAAACCCCAAACATTTAAATGCTCTGGCAAAAACATGGATTTGTGGAGAACTGAGGAAGCAGCTGCAGGTGAGGAACTGGACTGTGGGGCAGGGAGAGAGAAGGAACCCAAAATACAAAGTGCTATTTGTTTTATGGCCCGTGCTGTCCTCCTGCTGTTTGAGGGATGGAGAAGGCTCCTGAGTGCAAGGCTGAGCAAAAACTCTGCCTGTGCTTATGGAGTGTTAACAGCTTGGACATTTGTTCAAAGCTGGTCCCACTCCTCTTTCATTCTTGTTTTATATGCTGTTCTTCTGGTGCTATGACAATGTGGATACATTTGTCTTCCTTTCATCAGTAAATCAGCATGCCTGTAGAATGGAGGAGGTGGAAGGAGCTAATTTGTCAAATGCTGGCAGCAGGTATCCACTAATTTTGCATTGCTTTTTTCCCTTTCTTTATTGTATGAGTTTGGTAAGTACCGTTTTCATATAATTGCATTTAACTCTGCATAAAAGAGGACCTTTGATGTTCAGGAATTTCAGAGTAAAAAAGAAATGTGGCACTGTGAAGGACTGGGTTTTTTTAAGATTGAAATGTGATGACAAAGGAAAACAGATGTTGTTTTATTATTAAAATATCCTACACTGCTCTCTACTGGAAGAGTGAAAGTCTACATTAAATATTCAGACGTGAATAGACTAAAACTATTTCTTAATCAAGAGTCAAGTTTATTAATTTTTTTTAGTCTGGTAAAGCTAGCTTTTCCTAGGCATGCATAGAGTTTTTTTTTCCCCCTCCTCAAGCTTGGAAGAAAAGCACCTGTATATGCTTTGCATGTAAAGCCAGTAAAATGTTGAGGGTCAAAATCTAAGCTGCCAGGGGAAGAATTACTGGAGAGTTTCCTGCTAATCTCAAGGAAAAAAAGGGGACTTTTAACAAGTCACCTGGCCTTCCTAAGACCTGTTGGGCACATCAGAACAGCAGCAGACTCGTCAGAACTGTAAAGGATTCTGAATGCCTGAAGTTGTGTTACATTTAAATTGACTTTTAACTGAGCCAACAAAGTACAGGATTATTTACCTTTTATTTGTAATAGCTTCTCCAGCCAAAGTACAACTCTGAAAGCAGTTTTAATAATTTCACTGTGGAATTGGACCAAAAAAGATCTCTTGTTCACATTAATGTATAGGTAAATTTCACCTACCTTCAGAAAAAGCTATTCCCCACAGAGGGACTGTCTGATAGCTTGGTGTGTAAGACAGCCCTCCTGGCCATCACAGGGCTGAATTTTCTCTCAGTTGCTGTCAGTGATAAAACCTCAGTTGATTTAATATGTTGAAACAGTGTCTGTTAATTCTTTGCAGCTGCATTATCTTGCAAATCTTTGCAAGTGGAGTGAACACATCTGGTTGTCTGCTAATATTAAATTTTAAACAGTTTGATCTGAGGTGTTTGTCTTGTATACAGCTGGCCAACAGCTCACTTTCTTAATGGCAAACATCACTGTACATTAAAGGAGCACTTAAATGATTCTGACTGATAAGATCTGTTGGCCTCATAAGAGTTATTTCTGATTACAGACAGCTGCAAGTGAAATGAGAATTAGTAATATAGTAGAAAAACAACCTTTCATAAGCTTTGTAGGGAATATGTTTGGAAGAATGGCACAGTGCTGTGAAGAATGTGTGGTAAAGAAAATCACTTTATCTTGCTTTACATTATACAAAATACTAAATGTCATCTTCCAACTTCTTAAACTATCCAACGAAAATTCAGTATGATCATGATGAACTTACTCTTAATACTAAACAACACTAAATATTTGAGTCTAGAGCCATGCCTAAATTATGTATCACATCTGTTTGAATTGGCTTATTATGCATGGAGTACACCAACCTCAAGAATAATCTTATTGCTAGGTGCAGACAGTAAATAGATGTGGCAGTCATATGTAAACATATTTCAGCCATATTAGGTCTTTGAGCACATTACTTATGTAAAGAACACTTAAGCATTTAGTGCACTTGATAGTTTGCATTTAGGATTAATAGTGAATGATCCAAGGGGAAACAGTTATTTTCTGTTTCCTCCTTCTGCAGTGAAGTGCAGGAGTTGTGTTAGCTTGGCTCACAGGAACCACTTATGTTTCATGTGCTGGTTGTTCAGCATGGGTCGGGTTGCAGAAGGGAACCTCAAATGCTGCAAACAAACACTGATTTGCCATGTTCCCATCTAAAACTCTGGATTAGTATTGCTCCCTAAAGGAGCTTGGGCTGCAGAAGGGAAGTTTCCTATTTACCCCTTTTGCTTTGAAGTTTTTGTTGCAGAAACTCTTCCATGATCAATACTTGTATTACTCATGCCACAGCTGGATGAAATTCCTGATATAACAAATATTTTTCCTCTGTGTTTGTGTGAGATTTGGTGAGAAAAATCTACTGAGATGACTGTAATGAAATGGCCACCTTTCCATTTCCTGAGTTAGATGTTCATGGCATCCCTTAGAAATCCTGGTGGCAGTGTGTCTGCTGTGCCGGGGATTGCACAGACGTCACAGTGCCCTTGGCAGCTGGAGCCCCAGACCTGCAAATACATCTGTTTGCTTAGCTTAACTATCATGAGCAATACCACAGTAATTGGTACCTAATATTAAACAGAAAATGATGATAGATGACATGGAAAAGGTACAGAGCAGACAAAAAAGCAAGCAATGAAAAGCCTCCAGTTAAAACATTAGCTGTTTGTTAAACCTATATTGCATAGTCATTCTTTTGTTACAATTAGAAAATATCCTGCCTTGGTTTGAAATTCTGTCTATATTTTTCTCCAAGCAGAACAGTCCAATTAAAAAAATATTCAGAATAGCTGCCCTTAATTGCTGGTTTTCCTTTTATTACTCTTACCAAGAAATAAAGAAGGGTGGTCGAGCATGAAAGGTTTATGCATGAAATGTGTAAGCAATTTGAATACACCTGAACAGAAAACAGTGCAATTCCAATTAAAAGAGATAGAAATAGATACAAACAGTGCAATCTATAGTATGGCCTTGTAATTTTTGCTTGGTGTTAGCACTTAAGCTACAAATGTTCTTTGTATATCTGGATTAAACATGTTTTACTATATTTTCCTATGCTTAATAATTTAATATGCACAAGCTTGAATTCCACATCCAGTTCAAATATAGGTTAATATGCACAAGCTTGAATTCTACATCCAGTTCAAAACTGCTGAGTGCAATAGAAATTTTAGAGATGATGCTTAGTGTCAAAATCAACACTCATCTGGAAGAGAGTGAGTGACTTATGGAATTGTAGTGGGTTATGTTCCTTAAATGCTCATGTGAGACTCGTGGTGTTTCTGTGTTCTCTGAGTCTTGGTTGCTTATTTCTTTCATAACTATTTGAGCAAACACAATGAGTTTTTCTTCAGGTTTTGTCAGTCTTTTAAACTTCTTTTAGCAGTTTATCTTTCTGTTTAGAAGTCTACTTCTCCCTCCCCTCCATGATCATAAATGGTAATTTCTGGTTTGGGGAACATATAAGCTTTAAAATTCAGTGACATTTAACAGATTCCCCAGCTGTGGCAGAAGCTTAATTTGATGCTTACATTTTCTGAGGCAGTAATGTGAATGCAGCTAATGCATAAGGTACAAGCCCCTGGGAAAACTGTGTTTGTGGAACGTAGGGCTCATGGAAAGATTGGTCTGCTGCTGGGGTTTGCTGACTACAGCAAAGAAACCTTGACCCTTCTTGGACTGTGAAGCAGAGGAGAGAGCTGGGAGGGGAGTTACGGGGAAATTATTTCTTTCTTAGCTGTATCAGAGCTCGATCATCTGGATGGAAGTAAAACATAGGGCAGCCCTGTGCCCTTCTGGAGAAGCTGCTGCAGGCAAGGCAGCATAACCTGGGGCATCTCTCTGTGTGCATGACCCAGTTCCACCTGAGCCTGGCCCTAAATCTGTATCGAGAGGTACTGGGCTGCTTGCACTGACAGCGGGACAGCCAGGGAGGAGGAAACAGCCAGAGAGGAGGAAACAGCCAGGGATGAGGCCTCTGTCTCAGCTGGCAGCTTCTCCATGGGCAGCAGTGACCTGTGCTCTGCTCACTGAGCCTGTCCCCACCTGCAGCTGTTGTTGCTGAGCTCATGCAGGATGCCTGCTCTGTGTATCAAGCACCACGAGCTGCTCACAAACCAACAGTAATTACACTTGTGCCTCTCGTGTTCTGCCAGGTGGGGTGGTTATCAGCATGCCTGTGTGCAGGTACCTGGTCATGTTGGTGTTTAAACCTTCCTCTTAGACTCTCATCTGACCTTACCCACTGGCTTGGGATTTTTTTGCTCACATGCATTCACTCACCTTTCCCTTTCTGTCTTTGCCACGTGCAGTATCCATAATGCCCAAAAATCATTCTTCCTCCTCTACATGCGTTTTGTGCAGCTATCACTTTTCCAGGCAAGATCACCCCCCTCAGTCTGAAGTCACTGGAGATGTTGCATGAAAGACATCAAATCAATAGCAGAGCCTTCTGCTTTGTTATTCCAAACCCCTGGTCTCCTGGCTGGAGAATCAGAATAGTGGTGAATATTGACAGCAGATATGCTGGTGTTTTGCTTTACACACCTCATATTTCAGAGTCAGTAGCAAATGTCTAATGAGGATTCATTATTGGTGGAGCTGCACAGTTTCTTTGCAGGAGAACCTTGAGCACTACACTACACTAAACCTGTTTGGAAGGTTTAATAGAACTAAAAACTTGAGAGTTACTCTGTTGAAATTGTCTGTATCTTGGCAAATTTAAATTCCTTTTGAAACAGCTAGGACTTAAAAATTGTATACTCCTCTGTGTGTCATGGCACACAGAAAACTCTACTTTGAGAAAAAAAGGAGGTTGTTATTTTCTTATCTTTATTTTAGCATATACACGTACATGGTGAGACTTAACTGCACTTCAGTGTGAAAATTGGGCAATTGAAAATGAATTAGTGTGTTACTCAGATGGGTTTCAGGCAGGATTATCACACCTTTTGTAACAGTACAGTAGAAGGCAAGTGTGACTGTAGAGAACATGAAAGCATTTCAGTGTACAAATAAAGAAATTATAAGGTCCCTTTGGAATATTATGCTTTAGGTATGAAAAGACACGTTTGGTTTTCATTAAAACCTGACTTGGGTGAAAATATGTACCATCATAGAAACTGCTTGAATATAGCTCTTCTTTTACATAAGCTGGAGCCTGGTTCTTGTAAATCTATGAAATTACTCTCCACACAGCTCTGGGCGGAAAATCTGTTCTTTTAATTTATCTTACATCTTGTATGAACATTTTAGTGTCATAGTCTAGATGATTGGCTCATGGTGATCCATGGATAGTATTTTCTATCAGTATTTTTTATTCATTTTTTCATTATTTTCTAAAAAGAGTTATTAGCAAAGTGGCAATTTCCCTGTGGAAAAAGGTACTTTATTTCTAATTTACAGACTTTTATAGGATGTTCTTTTAAAGTCAATTTTGATAATGCTAATATTAGTTTAGAATTTGATTCTTGTTATTTTCTTGGTTAGAAATAGCTGTGTGAAGATTTTTTATTTATCAACTATGGAAACAATTGCCTTTCCAAAATGCTATTTGGAAATAATTGGAAAATAAGATTACTTGAGTTGATTAGGCTTTTAAATGCATAACTTCTTCCTCACAAACTGCAATCTTTTCAGTTTCTTGGCAGTACAGAAGTGGAGCAGCCCAAAGGCACAGAAGTTGTAAGAGATGCTGTTAGAAAATTAAAGGTAAGAATTTTTGATGAAACATAAATGGAATGTACTCTTAACCTCTTTTCATAAGTAAGACACTCTGTAAGTTTTCTAGGTGAATTCATTGGCTCTAGTGATGCCTTTTCCTGGTCTTAAAACCAAGAATCAAACACGGTTAGAAGGGAAAAATGGGTTTTACCTCTCTATTTGTTTTAAGGATCCTTAGGTGCACCACGGCCAGGTGGAATGCACCTCCATGCACACTCCTGAAAGATCTGGTCTCACATTGTAGGTGTTACTAATTAGCACATCTATCAAAGGTTCCCCAATGAGAGGCTCCAGTGAGCCCCCCTCCCCAGGGAACCTTCCCCTGGATGGTTCTATCTGAGTTTACAAAATGTGTTCTGGAGAGGCCCTTGGGCTCTGGGCACACTGATCCCTCACTGCAAAGCTCCTCAAATGTTCAGTCTCCCAGCTTAACAAACAAGCCCAAGAATGTAGGTAAAAAACCACTAAGAAAACCACTAAGAATACAAAAAGCTGTAAAAAGGTATATAAAAGAAAAGGCAAAAAAATCATCCTGGCATCATTAGAAGAAGTTGCTTTTACTAATCTCTTCAGTGTGTAGGTTTTTCCTTATTACGCCTGTATGGTCAGGTGTTCTGCTGTGTACAGTATTTAGTTGTCTCACAGAATATGCAATTATTCACAAATATTTATAAAGTTCATGTACTTCAATGGCTATTACTTGTTCTTTGGGCTTGTACTGGGCTTCATTAATAAAAACTGAGGCAGCAAGAATTTGTTTTAGCTGCCATCCCCAGCTACAGCTGAGAAAATCAGTCTTTTACCATTTCTTCTTGGTTACTTGTGCTTGGGCACCAAGGGACTTGGTAGACAACCAAGAATATCCGAGTGCAATGACTTGTTGAGGGTTGTTTTCAGGTAACATGGCTTTGGCTTGACTGCTGAGTGAGAGCTGGGAGCTCAGAGCTCTCCAGACACTGTGAGCTGGGGTAGGGAATGCTGGCTGTGCTGGTCCTTTCCAGTGCCTTGTTCTTGCAGAACTGCACTGCTTCATGCTCAGCTGCTTTGAGCTATTGGCTCTTTAGCTTACTTAGTTGTAGAAATCTTTCTCCCTGCTACTGCATTTTCCATAACTTTTTTGCAGGCTTTTCATTATTCATTTAAACAAGTTCCTTGGAAATGGGCAGAAAAGGTGGGGAGTCAATATTGAAAAAATTGATTGTGTTATTACCATCCTCATAAAATGCAGAAAGGAAGCAGGAAACTACTCATGTAGCTCAGCTTTTAAGACTCAGTTTTCCCTTGAAAAAGCCATCTCTACAAGATGGATCAGTAGTCATATTAAGGTATTGAAACACATTCTTTGCTGTTGTTTTCACTCTACCAAAACAATACAACTGCCTTTAAAGACTCGTTCAGTCATTTCTTAGAGTGTTTTGTGCTAAAAAGACTTACTGTGCTGCAGTCTGTCAGTCATCATTGCCTAGTTGTTTTCAAGTGTTTCAGGCTAAGTTTGACCCTTTTTTAAGCACTGCAACATTCTACCAGGGGAAACAAAAGGTGTGGGTTTGTTTGTCTTTATAAAGACAAACTTGTTTAGTTTGTCTTTATAAAACTCCAGTACCTTTAGCAAAGTTAGTTTTGTGCAGAAACCTGTCACAATGATATCCTGCTATGGAGAAGCTTTGCTTCTGTTTTAATGGTGTTTTACTGGACTCCTAAATAAACCAAAATGCTGAGTGTCTCTGTCTCACTGGTGGAACCCTAGGTTGGTCTGGGCTCTCACTGATCGCTGGAGGCTTTGGGTGGGTTGAATTCTATGATTTCACACATGGAAACAATTTCCTCTGAAAGCAGCTCCAGAAAGGATTTCAAATAACTGCTCTCAGAAGCGTGGGCAGAGCCAGAAATGTTGTGTATATATTCATGGTGTCACTGGGAAGTGTAGATACCTGCTCTGACTTCCTGCACACGTTCCCTGAGTAAAGCACCTCGGAGATGGAAGTCCCAAAAGTCACTGCCAGAATTACATTATTTTCTTCAAGCCTGGAATGTTGGAGTTTAGCTATCCAGTATTGCATGTGATCTTACATAATCACGAGTTTATTAGAGAACTTCCAAAGTAAATAACAGTGACTTTCGGAAGGACTTGAAAAATCTTGGAACAGAATTCAGAGAGAAATAAAAGGCTTTTATGTTTGAAGCAATCCCCAAATTAATTGAATTCTCATTTGAAGACTGACTTAGGTTGTGCATCTGTATTCTTTGAAGAGAAGCCTAGAGGTACTGGATTTTATTATTAAGCACACATCTGTAGCTTTTTTTGGTTTTTTTTAGAGAATGCTAATTGAAAATTTTTAAGCAACTAAAACAGCTTAAAAAACTAATGTCTTATATGGAAAGAAATATTGAAGAAATATAAAGTGGGTTTGGGGGTAGGAGAGCTTTTAGAGGGCATGTAGCTTGTGCTGCCATATTGATATTTTCTAATTATCTGGATTTGCTTTTAATTGTAACGTTATTAATCATAATTTGTTTTTCATTAAAATTAATAGCTAGCAGAAAAACAACTGACACTTTCTTCATGTTCAGAGCTATTTTCACAAGTGACATGCATCACTCTAATAAACTGTTGAAGTCACGTGCTTACAGTGGGATACAGACCATGAATTACTGCCAGCAGAAGGCATTTTTCTTTGTCATCAAATTGTGTCAGAGTCAAGATTTGATGTACAACTGTTTGCTCCTTTAAATCAAAAGCCCTTAACTCAGCACAAAGACTTGGGTTGCCCAGCACAGCAACTGCAGCTGCCATTCCACAAACTGATTTTCCCCAGCAGGTGGAGCTGATGTTCTACAGAAACATAAAATATATTGGACAAACTTTTTTTTGATGCTTTGTTGTACTTTTATCCCAAATACTTTATATTTTCTTGACAGTTTTTCTGGGACAATTTCAATTAGAAGATAGGTTTTCTTCAAGCAACTGTATAATTTTTGTAGAGTTTTCTCCAGTGGTTTTATCTGGGTGGATTTCCTCTTGTGTTTTCCAAGTGCTTGGAGCTGTACTGCAGGAGAAAGAAGGAAGCTGGACACTAATATTTTAAAATGTGTATGTTAATTTGCAAGATAAGGTGAACTATTACCATAATTTATTACAAACCGTGTTTTCATTCAAGTTTTCTGGTCAAACTTATTTCTAGAATGAAACAAAACCTAAAGCACGTGGCACCCAGATGCTGTATCCAAACATGCCTGCAGTAGTGAAATGTCTACATGTTGTCAAATCACACTTTATTTTATAAAGCAAAATTATTGCTTTCCTTGATTAATGAAGGTTTTAACTTGTAGATCAGACTGTAGGAATGGATTTGATCCTTCTTATAAAGTGCCAGAGGTGGGACCAGCTAGAAAGAGCAGCATAACTGATGGAAGGAGCAGCATAACCAGAGCAGTGGTAAGGAAGCTGCCTGGAGGAGTGTTAGGGAGAAACCAGAATAAACACCTGAGTTTTGGGCTGTTCCTCCTACAGTCTGCCAAGGGGTGTTTTTGTGAGGGCCAAACTTAAGGCTGTTCACTTACCAAGCTTTCAATTCACTGTCCTTTTTGCTCCCAGTTTTCTTCTGTAAGTGGAGATGACGAGACAAAATGCAAATAGAATTAATCTCTTTGAAAACACTTGAAATACTTTTCAGCATGTCCTTGACCCTTAGAGATACACAAAGTGAAGGGTTCACACACGCTTCCACAGTCCTGCTGCTGCCCTGAAAGGACCATCAGTGGATATTGTTCTGAGCTCCCTTCTGTCTTAAAGCTCAGTTTCATATATTGTTGAAAAGACAGAGGAGGGTGGAGAACTGAGAAACTTTTAATTGGGATAAAGAGATTTCCAGCCAAGCCCTACAGCCATGACTGCTCTTTGAAGTACTGAAGAAAGAGGAATTTGTGGTTCAGGACCAGTCAAGGACATATGAAGGCCAAAGCAAGTCAAATGAGAAGAGCTGAATAAGAAAATACCTGTTTATCCTGCCTCTCAAAAAAACTAAAATTAAACCCTGCCCCCCTCCCCCCCACAAAAAAAAAAAAA
>VXAC01000484.1:325618-538159 GCA_013399225.1 Rhipidura dahli
CCCCCCCCCCCCCCCCCCCAAAAAAAAAAAAAAAAAAAAAAAAAAAGAAAAATCAACTGAAACCAACCTACTAACCAGAAAAAATATCAAAAATCCACTACCAAAAAATCCCAACAGAGCCCCAAAACTCCATGCCACCAAGCAAAATAAAATCAAAAAACCTCAGAACAAAACAACAACAACAACAAAGCAGCCCACCCTCAAATAACACAAAACACAAAAAATATTTCAGGAAGTGAGAGATGGAAAAGACTGCACTGTGTTGTCTTCTACACTCTGGATAGTAGATGGAGAGCCTTCTTCTCAGTCCAGTGTGTGTTTGGAAAATAAAATACAACATACTCCATAGAAATACATTTCCACCCAGATGGTTATTGAGAGCCTGAATTTTGCGTGTCAGTGGTCTTTTCATCCTTTTGTTCCTCTTGGCAGCTATTTTTCAGAGGCCATAATTTCATTGTGGCCACATCAAATGTCCATGAGAGCTTGGACCATAACATGACCAATAAGATAACGTGAAGGCACTGCAAAAAAAAAAATGGGGCCTGCTGGGTTTTTTTCAGGTATCTTTCCTTATAATCAATGTTTTAATGAACAAAAAGAGGAAAAGCATCTTCTCCAAGTTAGGTTACAAAGCTGCTTCCCATCTTATCCAACAAGCCTGTCCTAAACCAAGGATCTTTTAAAGTGTCTGTGTGAAGTGCAGTATCTGATGTCTCACTGTAGCCTGCATTAAATGGAACTGAACCTCAGTTCCCTGGGATGAAGATCAGCACCCAAGTCACAGAAAAATCTCCCTTTTGATATCTCAAGTATTTCTAATTAAATCTTGAATTGTGCAGGGAGGTGTAAATATTAAAGAGAATCACATAGTTTTGATTGCAGGCTCCAACTGACTTACAGATATATAGATAAAATTTGCCTTAAAAATTATTTATTTAGCTCCAGTTTCTGGCTATTTTGAAAACGTGTTGGGTTTTTTTTCTCATGGTATTTTTCTCTGGTTGTGGTTTGCTAAGACTGGATGCAGAAATGCATCAGATTTAATTTTAATAAGTCTCTTAGAGCATCTAATTTTCACTGCTACTGTAATAAATTACAAAATATATGGGTGATTTTTCTTTTCTTATTTTTAAAGCTGTGTTAAACCATAGAAAATAGGTTTATTTGTATCTGTTGCTTTCCCTAAAAGATGCCATGAAAATAAAATGTTAATTCTGAAGCAGCTGAACACAAACTAGCCCATCCCACTGAGCTGGACCGAAGCTGGGGTTCGTGCCTGAGAACATTATATGTATAAACTAAGAGCTTAAGAATTTGGCCCTTCATGTCTCTTCCCAAGCCATGCTGTGATTCATTATAATTTTATATCATTTTCCATTTTGATGCCAATGGGAGGCTACAGATTTTTACCCTCTTAAATAATCATGTTATTGTGTGAGATACAAATATTACTTTGTTTCAAATGTGTGCTGATAAAAGAAAATAATGTTTGTACATCTCCCAGGTCCAGAGGTCCCTTGGGGTCCTCCTCAGGTAGAGGGAGTGAGTAGAAATAAAGAAAAGAGAAAAGAAAATGTCCTGATACCTGGCTCAGTGATGGGATGTGCTGCTCAGACAAGTGAGGGAGGTGGCTGAGCCTGGCATTCTGGAGAGCATCAGATACAAAAGCAATTGCTGATCAGTATCTGTGTGTTATCTGTCACTGCACAGCACAGTGGGCAGGGAAAACGCTCCGAAAGGAACTGCCACAGATGTTCTGAATTAATCTTTGTGTGCTGTTCAGTCACTGTACCCTGTAAACCTTTGCTTTAAAAGCTCATTTGTCTGGATGTCTATATTGAAGGGGTTCTTTTGTGATTGGTTTCTTTCGCCATTAGCCTGGTTTTGTTTTGATGGGGTTTCTTAAAGTGGGTTTTCCAGCTCTCTGCTAACTTTGGTAAATATCCTGTGATTTTATTTTCTCCTTTTCATCACCATCCTTCTGCAATTGAAACCCTCAGAAGATAAAATTTGAGTGTTTTCTCTCAAGCAGCTGATGCAGTGCAGCCATTGTTGTCATCTTAAGGATCTCTTTGAGATATCTTCCCAGTTTTAGTTTCATGAGAAGGTCCACAGTCAGGAGAAGGCCTACCCCGTTATCAAGACCTCATTAATTCCATCCTCACAGGGAAGACTCCCAAGAATCACTGTTTGTTGCCATGTGTGAGAGTTGCAGGGTTACCTGTAGGAAAACAGCAGGCTCTGTTGGAATGCCAGTCTGTGGTGTTGTGGTTGATGAGGCTTCTCTCTGTCATTTGCCCCTTCATCAGCCTTTGTGGTCTGCAAACTTCCTCTGTAATGATTTTTAGATTTCAGATCATTAGGGTTTTTTCTCCCCTTTTTTTCTCCTCTTATTTTTTCAGCCTGCAGATTTTATCAGTAATTATTTTTCTCCTGGTCATTGTTCAATGCTTAAGAAATTTCATGCTTAAGAAATAAACCCTGCTGGAATACATTTGAAACATATCTTCCCAATGACAATTTCCTGTTTATAACTGCATCTGGAGACTAATGTAACTAACTTAACTCATACTTTCTTTCTATTGCTTCACTGCCTTAAATATAAAGGCATACAAAATGCAGATGCTTTGTCTACTTGGACAAGCTGCATTTTTGGTAAAATATCGAGCATGGTTAATTTCATCTCACTTGAATTCTCTGTTTCTTGAACTGGATTTTTGCTTTTTGAGAGTGGAGATGTGGTAGGGTCAGTTTGTTTACCCTGTTTTTAGAATTGGCACAGAACTGCCTTCTGGAACTTCCTCAGTGTTGTAAGTCTTCTTGACTACTTGGAGCAAGCTTTGGCCAGCTGTTCTAAAACTTTTGCAAGTTGTTCACATCACTTACTCTAAAACCTTTCTCTTTAAAACTTCTTTTCTTTAAAAACTACAGCTTTTTCATGATGTAGCTGTTGTTTGAGACTGAGATGGTTGCCGTTGGAAAATCAAGCATTCCATCATCGTTCTCAATATACACCATGAGTTTAACTCAGTAAAATCACATGTTATTTGTTCTTTCCCTTCACTACTGCACAGAAATACTTGTGCATGGCTGGTTTGCAAAGGGACATTTCCAAAGGCCAGGATTTGCTCAAGTTCCAGGCTGTTTGAAGCTGAGGGGGGCCCCAGGGTGCCATGGGTGCCTTTCTGGGCACTGTCGAGTGCATTGGGAATTGGGATTTCCAAACAGCCCGGATGATCTGTGGGCTTTGTGGTCATCCCATTTAACCTGGCAAAGTGCAGAGTACTGAGAAAAGGGATCACTTACATCCTCAAAGTCCCATCCAATGAAGGGACATCAGGAAATTACAAATCAGAGAGGAAAGCTGGTGGTGTGCAGTTAATAAATAAATGTATGATCTGAAAATGATCTAAAGACAGTGTAAGTGCTATATTCATCTTGGGAAAAAACAGTCTGTGCTAGTAAAGCAATGACTGGCCTATCTCTTTTCTATTTAAGCACAGACTTTAACAGCTTAAATTTGCAGTATAAAATTTAGGGCAGATTTTGTGGGGTTTAATGAGTGATTTTTATTAAAGAAAAAAAATTTTTTTATCTGTAGTGAATTTGAATTGCCCTTTAAAGTCAAGAAATGTTGTTGGCCAGAATGCTGTAAACCAGCAATTGAAATTTTAAAAATTTTATTTTCTATAAAATGTCTTTTAAAAAATTAAAATATGCATATGGAATGGCACATCTTAATAAAAATACAGGGATTAATGTGTGTTACAAGTTTATGTATGCAAGACATGGGCTTGAAGTTAAATAGGCAGATGGGAAAAGGATGTTGCAAGGGGCATGTACGTGATGCTGAAGAGGCAGAACTAGAAATTACATTTTCCAAACTTTCAGCTAGTTGGTTTTCATTAGTAAGTCTTCCTATATGAACCTTTATAAATATTTGGCCAGTGACTGTAACAGTTCTAGATGCTGAAATACAAAATGGTTTTGGGAATGGCACAGAGTGGTTTAATGGGGATAGTTGTTTGGGTTTTTTGGGGTGGGAGGGTGCTGTTTGTTTTACCAAGTGTGTGATATTTATCAGGTACTGGGATGTATTAATCAGTAATGAAGTGTCTGCCTAAGTCCTGTTGCTGTGTGAAATTAGTAGGACTAATTATCAATTTTTTAGCAATTAAATGTCCAATAAGTATACCTTCCAAATGAGGAATATAATTGGGAGGAAGGGAAAAACAGGTTCATTTCGTGCTTTTAGGGTGGTTCTCCAAACTAGTTGATAATTTGCCATGAATGAAGCTGCCTATAAGCAAAATTAAATAAAAGAGATTGAGAGTCATACAATGTAAAGCAGTTTTGTTATGGGAAGATTTTCCAAATACTAGTTGGGAAAGGATCAGAGTGAAAAATCCAAACCCTGAGCTATCACTTAAATGAACAATTAATTGTAATCAGAGTTTTTAAGGATCTGTGGGAGAGGTGTCAGTTGGCTGCAGCCGGGCACTTCACTTTCACAGGGCAATTCAGGCTTGTGCCTGCCAGGTCTGATAGGACAGCACCCTTGGTGACATCCTTGACTCTTGATGGCACTGGAAGCCACTGTCCCCACTGACTTCTGGCACAGACTATTTGTACTGATACAGAATTATGCACCCATTTTATTCTTGAATGGGGATGTTGAGGGTAATGTGTTCAAACAGAGCTCTGAAGCAGAGACTCCAGCTCCTGGCCTTTAGTGGATCACCATCCTTATTTATGCATTCTAGGCTGTCAAAGACTCGAGAGAAAAAGGGCAATGTTTTGCTCTGGTAACAGAGCAAAATATGGAGCAATCCCAAATATTTCCTAAGAAAGGTACCCAAATTTAGAGCACTCCTTAACTGTCATGCAGGAACGAATTCAAGATACTCTGCTGATTTTATAGGCAGTGCTCATGAGAGAAAGAGAGAAAGGTAAGTCTAGCATTTAGGAAAGGGGATGGAAAAAGATGGAAAATATATTGAATAGGACACATTACCCAACCCAGTCATATAAAGTGCTGTCTAGACATCATCCAGTGGGCTGCTGGCAGATAGATTCTGGGAATAAAACATTTCAAGTACCTCTTAGGTGTTGACAACTGCAGTGCTTTCAAACTGACCCTGTTTAAAACAACTTAAAGGAACATCTGGAAGTACCCTCCATGCACGGGTATGGAAGTGAGTGTAGAAATAGTGGGGTGTGGAAAACCCACTGATGTTCCCTGCTCAGAACCAGGCAGCTGCTAAACTGAAAGTGTTCCTGTTTCTGCTGCTCTCATAGAAATCTCATGCAAAAGCTTCTATTAAGTGCATAAAAAGCAGATAAAACTTACAGGGGAACATGCTAAGTAATTTAAAAGTACTTTTTCCTGAATTTTAGGAGCATTCTGTAGTGTGGAGTTAGAAATGCTGGTCTGTGCCCAGCTGAGACTCTGGGAATGGTTGGTGTGGTTTATGGGAAGCTTTTTGAAGGAGGGAGGAAACAACTTCATGTGGAGGGAGTCGAGAGAAAAATGTGAACTAATAAAAACAAACAAATTTGCTATTAATGTGATTGCTGCTGTGTTTTTCATGTTTCAGTTTGCAAGACATATCAAGAAATCTGAAGGCCAAAAGACACCCAAAGTTGAGTTACAAATCTCAATCTATGGGGTAAAAATTCTAGATCCAAAAACAAAGGTAAGAAACATACATGGGTTTCTTTCATGCTAAGCTAGTAAATATTTGTGTCACTGTTTTTAATGTTTTTATTGTTTTATATTTTTAAGGTATTATAACAAAAAAGATCTAAAATACCATGGTTTTTTACAACATCTGGGTGACATCTTCCCAGGAAGGTACATGGTAGTCCTGTGTATCTAATGTAGTATTAAATTTTCTTAATCCTTTAACAGAAGGACTTTTAAACTTTGAAGAAGACTCAAACAATGTGCTAAATAAATGTTAACAGTGCAGATGATAAAAACCTTTCCATACCTATGCTGAATATTGAATTTGAAAGAACCTTTTGTTTCCTGTTTCTTCATTGTGGAGTAATTGCTGCACTCAGGCACTGCCTTTTCTCAAGTGGTAGCTGTAGTTCAAAGCTACAGCTGCTGGCAGCCCGTTTTTGCTTCAGACTCTTGACACAGCCAGAAGTCAGCAGTTCTTAAATCAGGACAGGGGACAAGAATGTCGACTTTAATTGGGGCTTTTGCATCTTCCTTGTGTGGTAGGGCAGACGGGGGTGCTACACCCCATATCCTGGCAAAAACTGCTTTAAAATAACAGTTAGAAATGCCAAAAGATCTTAGCCTTCCTGCAGAGATTACCAGAAAGCTGTGGGATATATGTTCCTGGGGGAGTAGGAACATTCTAATCTCTTAGCAATGTTGTTATTACAACTCCAGTAGTAATCAGCTGTGAGGAGTCTTTTTATCTCCCCCACTTAGCTTCTTGTAGCTGCATGTAAATTTGAATCAATTGCTTCTTTTTGCACAGCTTATAAATGCTTTAGGAAATTCAGTGTCATGTTATCAGCACTAATTAAAGGTTTTGGGGTTTTTTTGCAGTGTGTTTTTGAAACAAAGCACTTCAGTGTGTTACAGAGCAATATTGGTTTTCAGTCACATAGTGACTATTAATGGCAGTAGGAACAAGAGGCCAGCTCATACATCAGGACCTGATTCTATACTTGGCACTCAAAAAAAGGGTTATAGAAATGTGGTTCTGTCCTTAAATGATATAAAATAGTTCTATGGATGTGTGAACCCCACAGTGCCAGGGAGAGCACACGTCATTGTTTCTGTGTGTTAAAGAGCTTCAACAGGACAGAGATTTGGGACGTGGGAGAAGTGGAATAGTCAGAAGAACAGCTGTGAGGGCTGAGAAAATGAACTCAGCTGGGGCAAGGGGAAAAGATTGCCCATAGGGTGCATTTTTTGGCAATGTGGTTGTGTGCAGAGAGAGCATGGCCTTGTTTATGGGCTTACAGCAAGCTGGGAACCCCAGTGCTGCACAGAGACTTTCTTTTTTAATAGATAATAGTTCACATCTAAACGACATATTTTCCTTTAAAGCAAATACTGCTTTCCCATGTAATAAGCCAAATAAAATAAAATACCATGAAGAGACTTGTTGAAGAAAAACAACAAAAAAATAGTTGAGATAGTTTATTTCAGTCTTGTCAGGCTCTCTCAGCTGAAGAGCATTGCCATTGCAACTTTTCAAATAGCTGGAACTTCTTTTTTAATGGAAAGTGAAATACAGTAGCAAAAATATACAAATAATAATGCTTAAAAGCTGTTTCTACGGCACCAGAGGTAAACAATTATTTGTATGTCAGATTTATTTTTTCATTTGGTTACCAAAGCCATTTTATTTCTGTTGTCTGTATTTACTGTAGCAAAGTAAGGACTCATTTCAGTAAATCCATTTTAACAAACCTTCAGAGATGATGAAATTTAAAGATGATGTGGACCTGGAAAAAAACCAGATTATTTTACATAATCAGGCCCTAAATAAATTGCAGAGGGATGCAAGGCAACAGTAAAATCTATTTTCTAGAACAGAAATTACTGTCCAAATAAACACTTCCAGATAAACGCTGTCCAAATAAAAACTTCCTGTTTACATTCAGTAAGAACAGGAGCATTTTTAGGAGATGAATTTGCTTAGTTCTGTTATACTTTAAGTCCATTTTTGGGTGCTCTCTTGTATAATAAGACCTTCAAAAATGCTTGCCTGCACTAATGAGGAATCCAGAGCTTTCCTTTGTGCATCTTTATCCTAAGCGAGTATCATCATTTCTTAAAAATCATCTTTCTGTTTGTTTGCAGGAGGTCCAGCACAACTGTCAGCTGCACAGGATATCCTTTTGTGCTGATGACAAAACTGACAAGAGAATATTTACTTTCATATGCAAAGACTCAGAATCAAACAAGCACCTGTGCTACGTGTTTGACAGTGAAAAGTGTGTAAGTATGCGGGACGCTCTGCGGGGCTCGAGGCTCTGCTCTGAAACGGGGTGGGAATGCTTGGTTAGAGACACACAGCCATGGGGACACCATTTCTCATGCCAACATTAAGGAAGAGTCTCTCTCTTCAATGGTCTGAGGTGGTGTTCTGGGATGATTTCTCTTACTGCCCAGCATAATGCCCTGGAGGAAGCATCTGCAGTACTCTGGGAGAACAGGCTCCATCCCACCAAGGCTTGAGATGTTTGCACAGCTGTTGGCAGAGATTACTGCAACCCTGGGGCTGAGATACCCTCGCAGGCTCTTCTGCTGATGTGTCTGTCTCTGCTTTTTAGTGCTGGGGTTTTTTGTGTGTTGTTTGTTTTTTGGGGTTTTTATAATTTTATCACAGTGAGGTTCTCTCTTCTTTGTCCACCCCCCTTCCCTGCCCCATGTCTCAAGTTTGACACCACAAAGCACTCCCAGACAGCTCATTGCACCAAGCACTGACATTCTCTGATGGCTGAGACAGAACACTTATTCCTCACTGTGTTTACTTTCTCTGCTAAAGTCCTTAAGCAAGTAGTGTATCCACATGTCCACCTTTTGTTGGTCCTGCTCTGGCATCACTTTCTTCTGAAGCCTTGGTGTCCTCCATCAGCTTCCTGTAGGCTTATTTTACCCCATCATTTTAGAAATTGATATTCTGCATTGACTGTATAAACACATCATAACATAGGATGTGAATAGCATAGAACTGGTAAAATATTATATTTTGCACATACAAATGCAATTTCTTGTTTGTGTGCTGGTTTGAGGTTCTTTTTCTGGATTTATGTAGTTGGAAATAATTGTGCAGATAAATACTTATCTGCAGTACCCTGAGTGTGGTTTTTATAGTACTTGCAAAAATAAATTTCTGTTGAAATCCAGATTTAAAATCAATAGATGTTAAAATAGCCATTAGCATGAAAGCATTTTTTCATTAAATCTAAAAGAATTTATTTATCGATTGAACAGACTGTATTTGCTTCAGAAATCCTCAGGAAAAGCCATTGTGCAGCATGGTATCTGTGTTTATGGAAACTGAAGACATAATTTATGCTGTCCAGTCTCCCTCCTTTATCCAAAGTGTTTTTGTGTTCTTTCACAGCGTTTTGCCAAGGTGTTTGGCTGAAGGGTGCTTGTCATGCTCCTTTGTAGTGTTGGCTTCATGGTGGATGGGGCAAAGCCTTTGGATGTGATACATGGTGTGAAGGGTTTTGTGATCCTCTGAAATGAAGGGAGCTCCAGCAAATATTCCTAATGCACTAATTTCAGTCTTATGTTTTATGTAAAGGCGGAAGAGATAACTTTAACAATTGGTCAAGCATTTGACTTAGCTTACAGGAAATTTCTGGAATCCGGAGGAAAAGATGTTGAAACAAGGAAACAAATTGCAGGTTTACAGAAAAGAGTAAGTTCTGAACTCTGTTGTTCTTTTTAAGAGCTAAAAGTACATGCTGCTGTATTTGTATTATCTGCTTTTTATGAAAGCATAATTTCAGGCATTATTCTCAGATTGCTAATGTAAAAAAAAAAGACTGGACAAAAAAGTGTTAAAAAGTATTTTATGTTTTGCTGTCCTGCAAGGACACTAAAAAGCAAGGTTGAAATATGGAGGATACTGAAATGTAATTATTTTTTGTAGTCAGATAACAAGTTCAACCTTGATTCTGAATCTTGAGATCTCTGGTGAAACTTATGCTCAGTGGATGCTGTTGTTGAAATTCATGACTCTCCCAATAGCTGTTGAATAACCACTTGCTTTGTAGATCCAAGAATTAGAAACTGAAAATGCAGAACTGAAAAATAAAGTTCAAGATTTGGAAAACCAGCTAAGAATAACACAAGTACATGCACCTCCAGTAAGTACACAACTCAGCTCTTGTGTCTGAAGTCACTCTGTGTTTATAATCACCTTCTGATCATTATGAGCATCCCTGCTGCTCCCAGAGGTTGCCACTAACATGCAGTGATCACACACCATGTCTGCTGCAGAGCAGTGCTGAACTGCAGAGCAGTTGTCACTAACAGTGACATGTGCCAAGCCAGCAGAAGTGCAAATTTGCAGTCTCTCTGGTTCTTGCATCCCCTGTCATACCTATTTGTTGCTGCCTAGGGACAAAAAAATGCTTACTCAAGTAGAGATCTGAGCAGCTGAGGGTGAAAAACCCTTCTGCACTGAAAGATTTGGTTCCTAAATGCTGCTTGGGAGCTCCTCTGCCTGCCAAGGACTCAGTGGGACTTGGGAACCAAGGCTGGGTGATAGGGAAGGAGGAGCAAGTGTGGGTTCCTGGCTGGAAATGCTGCCTGCTCTGCAGTTCCTGTGGGTGAGGAGCACAGAACTCTGTTTGAATTGCTGGCTGGCAGTTCCTTACACCCAGGCAGGACCTCCCAAAATGCAGGTTGCACTGCAGACTGGTCCCAGTGACTCCCCTCTTCTTGCAAGTGTGTTCCACCTGTACAGCTTTAGGCAGCTGTGAAAATAAATCAGATTTCTTCATGTATGTGTGACAAAATCTTGGCAAAAGAGGAACTGCTTTTCAGCTGTGCATTTCAGTTCACCTGCCCTGAATGTTCACCATTTCCCCTTGCAAGGATGCTTAGAAGTTTGGGCAATGCAAAAGCAGGTTTGTAGTGGTGCTGAGAGTTTCTCAGTAGTGTCTGTGCACTCTCCTTATGTTCATTATTAGATGGTTGCTCCCATGAGGAACTTCCATTTCATTTTATGAAATCTACTTAGAGGAGAGAGCACCATAAATTATAAATATTGTGTAACTACCACAGTGAACATTTAAATTATGCATGTCTTCTCACTTATGAATCATTCGGTGATAGGTAATCAATTTCAATGCTAGATTTAATATCAGGTTATTCAATTCTTTAATCTTTTATTTTCCTCAATTGGGATGTTTTTATTTATGATTATAATAACTAAATGTATATTTGAATGCAAATAAACAGGCTCTTAAATCCATTGCAATCAATTTTTTTCTTTCATTTAAGAACTTTGTAATTTCATTAAGCAAAGAAATTAAAGAATTATTAATTATGCCTCAAAAAAACCCCATATTTTATGATTTATTGTGTCTTTTAAGACAGTGATGGCACATTCCTTATTAAAGAGTTAAGATCTAAATTTGTTAAGTTGCCAGCTGTTTGTAAACCCTCTCCCTAGATGGTGTTTTATTGTTAATTACTATTGCTACAGTGAATAAGCATATTGCTTAGATAGCACTTGTGCTGCAGCAAAACTATAGAATATTGATAATTATTGATATTAATTAGTTCATTTCAGTAATCCCTGTCAGCTATTAATTTGCACTTTAATTTTATTGCTTTATTCACTCCTTAATCTTTAAAATGAAGCCCCCAATCATTTCCTGCCACAAATGATTAGAACTGCAGTAAGAGCCACCTAAGAGCCCGTTCAACCTCTGCATCCCTTCTGACACCAAAGGGATTTCTGTAAATGGAGGAGTGCTGGAGCAGGATGCCCAGAGGCTGGAGATGCTGAATCTGCCCTGAGCCTGGAACTCAGCAGCCTCAGCTATCTCGATCCTGCTTCAAGCAGGAGTTGGGATTAAGCTCCTTTCCTTTTCCAGGATTCTTCCATCAGATGTACAGCCAAAATTTAAAACAAAACAAAAGCAGCAAACCAAATCAACCAAAACCAAGCACATTTTTTGGGAAAATGTCTTCCTCATCCCCAGGCCCACAGCAGTGCCCAGTGCTGTGCACTGGCAGCTTTGGCACCTCACCAAGAGGCACCTCTCAGGCAGGTCCCTTCTAAAGCAGACCTTGTGGAGATGGTGAACCAGAGCTCCCAAGTGTGCTGGTGTGAGAATAACTGCATGGAAATGCAGCTGTTGGGTTGAGAATGAAGGAAGGAATGGACTGGGGAGGCTGTCAAGTGACTTCAGTGCAGGGAAAAAAGAGCACAAATATTTTTAGGGCAGTTTGAGTCCATTAAAAGGATTATCAGTCAATGTGCCTAGAATAGCAGTGAATGTGATGACACCTATCTCCTTTTTTACTATGTGAGCAACAAATATGTATGAAGGAACAAAATTACAAACAATTCATAAGAAATTGATTGCCTGTTATAGTTTGCAATTAATTTTATACACTCTTCATTCAAATCAACTATAATTTCACATGTGATTCTGCAAAGTCTCAATTCCTATTAGAAAAAAGTGGTGCAAAAATTTCTTTCCCCTGTTTCCACATAATTTCTGTGATGTAAAAGGTCATCTTAGTTTTAAATGAAATAATTAGAGATTTTTTTTCTGAATTTAAACTAACAATATCTGTACTGCTGCTCTGTCTTCAAAATTAAAGTAACAGATCTGTATTGTGATCATTTTGTCAGAGTAAACTTTTCAGATCTGCTGATAGTATTTTCTGAAATAAAATAGCTTAAATGAAGCTGAATATCCAACATGGGGAATAATACCTTGTCTGAACCTCTTTCTCAGCACTTTTGGGTGGATGGGGGAAGGCTTCCTTCCCTGCAGATGGTATTGGTATCACTTGCTGTTAATGATTCTCTTGTAATTTAAAACAGATTTATTAAACTATAAGTTTGAAGTTTTCTTGCAGTTTTCATCTCACACTTGAATTATACAGAGATGCCAGTGCCATATAACAGCCTTCTGAAGCTTTTCTTAGACATAATAAACATTTTGATTTATTTATATTTTGTTAATCTTCTGTGGCTGGAGCTCCTTATCTGGCAGTCTGGCTCTTCTGAGCATGCTGAGTTCTAGGAAAGGGATTGTTCAGTGGTCAGTGGAAAGTCCAAGCCCTGATCTTTGACACCTGATATGATAAAAGAACCATACCTTCAACTGGCATCCCAGCACTTTGTACAGAAATGTTCCGTTTCAGGAGCCAGCTACAGATGGTCAAAAGTTGCTTCTGTTTGTGCTTAAACAGTACCTTGGGCTTTCATATCTCGTGCTTCCCTTTCTGTGTCTGGTTGTTAGCATGCAGCCTGTGCTCCCCCAGCGTGTGCAGATGTGCTGCAGTGGCTCTCCTGCCATCCAGGTTGCTCCTGAGCTCTTTGCTGTGCCGATCAGCAGCCCTGGGCAGTGACAGGTGATGCAGCTCTGCAGCCACCAGCAGCAGCAGCAGCACCAACCCCGGATCTGCTGGCCAGGGCAGGGGGTGCTGAAGGGGTTCCTGTGCTGGCAGTGCCCAGCCACAGCAGCAGGAACACTGACAGCACTGGGCTGTGTCCTCTTGTCCCACGGTGCCCATCCCTGCCCTGCAAGGGGGTGGGAGCCATGGGGTCTGAGCAGGCACAGTGTCAGGCTGACAGTGAGGGGGGTTTCCTTCCCCAGGAGAGGAGACTCCGGGGTTTTTAGGATTTCTTGCAGCTGTAGAGTACCCCAGTGCTGTGACAGGCAGCACGTGATGGGTGTCACTGGCCTGCTCTTTGTTACCCTGCTGCTCCAGGACAGGATGCCTGTCCCACCTGCCAGTAACTGGGAAGCTCTCACATCATTTGCATGCAGTGCCAGTCTGTCATTTCCTTATTCCTGCTTCTCCCTTTTGAGGTGCAGTGATTTCTGTGTCTTTATTCATTCTAGACACATTAGTCTTCCCATTAGATTTCCATAAAATGCCAAAGGGAGAAAACACTTTGGGAAATTTGAAGTGCAGCAGGTTTTTTGTATTATATCACTGACCCTTGACATTGTGCAGGTTGGGGTTGTTTGTTTTCTCTTTTTTTAAAAACAAGCCAGTTTCGGTTTTTCTTCACAGCTCAATCTGCTGATTCCCAGATCATTTTCCCACAAGCAGGACCAGATTGCATTTCCTGTCCTCACTTCAGTATCAAAAGAAAATAGAATGGGAGAGCATCTTTAAACTGTGGATGGGTGACTGAATATGTGCATGATGTTAAATATCTGGTTCACTGCACATTAAAAAGAACCAAACTAGTCTCAACTTGTTTCAGTTCTAAGTAGATACACCCAGGCTGTCATTTACAATCAACCTTTCTAACTTCCTGTTGTCACTGAAAATAGGCTTGTAGCTAAATATGAAATGAAGCCATTTGCTCAGGAAGCTATAGACAAAATGAGTTGTGCCAGGCTGCACTGCACTATGTGGCTTTGCTGGCAGATTTACTTCTCTAAAAGGAGTTGGCCCAAGGTTCACATATTGAATTCTTGTGTAGTGGAGTTGAACAATTTCTTTGCAAAACATAATAGTGCAACACCTTCATTTGCTGATCCTTCACATCAAAATGTGTACACATTGGTGACTTAAACAAAAATCCATCCATGGTCTAACTAAGAGAAGAAACTGCAAACAGTGAATTGTAAGCTTGAAGCTTAATTTTAAGCACAGTATCAAAATTATTTTGAGTTAATAATTTCATAAGAGAGAATATTTTTCCAGCTGAAATATCTAATTGTTTTAATTACATTTTTTTTAAGTAATAATAAGTATGTAGTATTAGGATGTTTATTGTGAGTCCTCAGTTGCTCTATTTAAAAAAAAAAAAAAAAAAAAAAAACAAAACCACTTGCATATGAAAATTCAAAGTAGTATTAATTAAAAAATTTACGGATTACTTTTCTCTCTCCAGTTTATAATTAGTAAAAGTTAAAGGCTTGTTTGGGAAATACAAAGGGAAATTTGGTCAAAAACTGCTTTTTTGATGATTCTTGTTTGTACTGCCTTTTTTTTTTTTTTGCCGGCCAGCTAAAGGTTTATTTGAGGACATATTTTAAAATAATACTGACAGACTGAAATGGGTGCAAAATATATGTGTGAATAATGCAATTACCCTCTTTGCATTTTTGCAATATGTAACTGGGTGAAAAGCACTGACAGCAATCAGATTCTGCTTTTGAGGGATACAATTGCATCAGAATTCTCTCCTTGTTTGTTTATTAGTATCAGTAAGAAAATTTTTCTGTAGCTGTTCTAAATCCAACCATATGGCCAAATCAACATCAGTCTAATTTAGGTGCTTTTTCTGTCAGTTCATAAACTCTATGGGAAAAATAAAATTTCTTTCTAAACTTATAAAAGAAGCCATTAAGGCAGCGAGATCATAGCTGGAAATGAAAGAGAGAAAACTGGATTGTATAATGAAATACTTTTGCATAAAGTATATTGTGAAAGTTGAACATCAAATGATCAATCTTCACGCTTTTTCTCTCAGGATATTGTAAGTAATTAGATTTATGTTTGCTCAGCACATTCAGTAAATAATAAACTGCTTAGCGATCATTTTTGCTGCATTCAGGTCGATGGTTTTGAATAGTCTTCCTAGAACTTTGAAAAGTCAGTCCCTCAGATGACTGTGTTTGCCAGTGCAGAAGTGTTATGCTACAGGAACTATCACTTTTTTCCATGTCCTGAGTGTCTGTGTCAGGACTTGCAATCCCAAACCAAGAGTTCCCTTTGTTTGCTTCTCGGGCTG
Source organism: Rhipidura dahli (assembly GCA_013399225.1). Taxonomy (NCBI): domain Eukaryota; kingdom Metazoa; phylum Chordata; class Aves; order Passeriformes; family Rhipiduridae; genus Rhipidura; species Rhipidura dahli. The sequence goes on from VXAC01000484.1 coordinate 341,059, forward strand.
CGCTTCCATGTGCCATGGGAAATGTTGGCATGGGATGTTTCCTCTGCCTCACTCCTTTGCATGCACTGCTGAGCTTTCTGTTGCCTTGTGTATCTGTTGTTTACTTTTCCTCTGTTTTAGTGGCTTGGCAGTGCTTTAGTAGCTGGTCTTCTCTGCATTTGGTCTTGATTATGTGAGGACCATTGGATTTCCATCTCGTTGTTTTCCTGTGGGGACGATGCTCTGGTTTGTGTCACAGGGAGACCTTGGGTGCTGCAGCTGTGTGTAAATGCAGCCTGCAGAGCTCAGTGCAGCCTGGCAGAGTGGGTTCACATCATGTCTCACTTGCTGCTCTTTCCATTCCTGCTGCTGCCCAAAGCTGCCAGGGTTCCCTGAGAGCACTGAAATGGGGGAGAAGCAGAAACTGAGAAGCAGCAGGAAGAGGTGCTGGGAGAAGCAGCCCCAGAAGGAGCAGTGTTCTTCCTGCAGCATAAAGATTGCCAAAGAAGCAGGATGGAATCCACACTCCTGCATGGAGGTGCTGCAAAACCCCTCCATTTTTAAGCAGAGCATGAAAGATACTGATTGATCAGACCTTTCCTCCAAGGCTTTGTTGTGACCTGGAAGCACAGGCCACCTGCACCAGCTACCCTCACTGGAAAGCTTTACCACACTCATGGGAAAACCCCAAGGCAGACACTGGAACTGTGTGCAGATTTCAAAAAACATTTTGGAATGTGTTTATGAATATCACTTGATTCCTGTTTCCACCAAGATTGCCAAGTGGGAAAATGCATGTGGTTTTTTTGGGTTTTTTTTGCCTATCTTCACCTTTTTTACATTTATAATATTCTCTGTTTGGTTGTTTGAGCCCTTCTTTGTGAGGGTATAAAATTCTGTTCTATTTATGATGTTAAAGAAAATGAATTTGAAATTGCCTATGGCGTATTTCATGTCACTGAAAAAGTATGAAATGAACTGGAGATGTAGCAGTTCATTAATGAAACTGCTAATTCTTATACAGTATTTTATGAATTAGTAAGTTATGGATTAATGTGTTCTTAGTAGCTCCAAGTCTCAGGAAATGGGCAGGTTCTTAACTAAATGCATAATTTTCAATTCAAGGTCACTCACCATTCCCTGGAACATCACTGCAGTTACCTGCTGTGGTGCTTCTGTATATTACCAATTTGAGTGTTCTAAGGAACAAAAACATTTTCTTATTCATTCTAATTCATACTTTGGTGATTCTTATGTGGGTATGACACAGAGCTTGCAATCAGTGTCTAGAGGCACCTTATAAAAAGAAACAATTTTGAAGTGATTTCCTGATTACCAAAATCTCAATCACATTGCATTTTCTAGTATGGTGCAGCCCTACAGTGCATTTTCAGCACCATTCTTTCTAAAATGAGTCGAAAATAAATCCTTTGCTGGCACATAGATACATCTAACAATGAAAGGGACCAAGTCCACTGAACTAGTATGGTAATTTCATGACCATTTCTTGTTGTTTTCTTGTGTTAATGAAATGAGGCCCAAATTGGGACATATTTTATCAATGCCACTCTTACTACAAGTGTTACAGAGGGGGAACCTCAGACAAAACACAGTTACCATAAAAAAATTACAATTTAATTTTTTTACTATATTTTCTTCCTTTATAACGTGGTGTAAGAGTATTAATTTTCAGAAGCTACACCCTTTATAGAGTGCATTCTTTGGAGTAAGGGTCTCTTCCTTTCTCCCCCTACACTTTGTGCATCTGTGCACCAGTGATATTCCCTGTTTTCCATTGCTGGATACACTTCCCTGCTGCCCCTGTGGTATCTGGGGGCTGCTTGGATCAGGAGGGCTGTGAGCAAAAAGCCCACCAGCCTTGCAGGTCTTTCTGGGCCGTGGGATAAAACACAGGGGAACACTCCCAGCACCTGATGGGTTCTGTGCTGCTCTGCAAATGAAGAATTCCTAGGGAAAATTCCTTTCCTGTGCAGGTCCATTCCCAAAACTGTTGTAGGAAGCTCGACACCCCGTAGGGCGTGAAGTGTCCTGAGAGTGTCACTGATGAGCCCCGTGAGTGCTCCATGCTCAGGGCTCAGGTGCCACTGGCTGCATGTTCAGGTTCTGTGTTGACTTTTCCCATTGCCTGGATGTGATCCATGTTCAGCATCCTCCCAGCTTTGCTGCTTGGTGTTCCATGCGTGTTTTGCTGGTTTCTGTGTGAGTTTTCATGTGACATCCACGCCTTCTTGTGAAACCTACTTATCTTTGCTGTTTTGCATTTCAGGGGAGTATCTGGCTTTCTTGATCCGACTGTATTTATCCTCTTTGAGCGTTTATTATCATGAGGGCTTTTTTTTCCCCATGGTTATGTAGAGCAGCAAGGATTCCATGGCAGTAATGCACAGTAGCACTGCAACTCTTCTACCTGTAGTCTGGTTATACTCTTGAAATCATAATCAACATTCTGTCCTGAAGTTTTTGGATTTCTTTTTTTTTTTTTTTAATTGATTGCCATTCCAAACCTTCAATTTCACAATTCCAGTATGGAAATTTTTGAAGCTGGGATGAAAACCTTTTTTTCTTTAATGCTGAATTGCAAGTTTTGAGAAGGGAATTTTGTGGGTTGTTTTGGTATTCTCAAGTATGGCACTGTTACTACACTTGGTCACCTGGACCTTTAGCCTGGTTAATCTGTAAAGAAAGGGAAGGAAGGAACTGAGGCTCATTTTAAAAGGATTTGAAATGTTCTTTTTTCTACGTAACACTGAAAGAAATGGTTTAAAATAATTGATTGAATCCTGATCTACTGAGTTATGCAAACTTCTAATGAAATAATCAAGACATATCGATTGTGTAACGCTATAGAGGGAGTAAAAGCAGGCTGCAGGATTTTTGCTGCACTCATGTGCCACTGCCTCAGCCTGGGCCAGTCACAGGGGGCTTAGGCAAGACACCTCCAGCCCAGGTGCCATTCCTGCCTTCCCTGTGTGGAGCTCTTGGCTGTGGCCTAGAAAAGCTTCCTGCACAAGTGTGCAATCCCTTCTGTTAAGATCCAGAGTTACATCTGTCCTCTAAAGCTTTCAGTTCAATACTGAGCTGTTCTTTCAGCATGGGTGGTACCTAAATGTCGGCTTTTCCTCAGCTAGAGACAGTTCTGACCTGTGCATTAACCAGCACAGTAACTCTTCTCCCCAGACTTGTGCCTACCTGCTAAATTACAAGTGCAGATGTGAGGGATTGCTGATCCCCTGTTGGATGTAGACATTTTTTAGCATCTCACACCCACACACACACTCTGCTGGAAAGATGCCTGACTTCATTTTATTTGGTGTAATGATCAAGGAGCAAGTTGTCTTTGTTCCACTTGGTGCTGGGTTACCTCTTAGTGTGGCATATTCTCATATTTTGTTTTGAAGTATTTTCAAGTCCTGTATCTTGTAACTATAGCACTGAACAGTTGCTGACAAGCTTTCTTGAAATATGAAATGTGCTTTTTTTGTCTTCTTTCCCTGACCTTACCACGTTCTGTTCCTCAGAATGTTTTCTCTTTCTGTGATTCCTTTTCAGCTGCTGCACATAAAGTGTGATAATGATGAACATATGTTTCAAAGACCCTCTACTTTTTTCTGGTGTAACAATGAGGATTCACCTCCTTGTTTAGATATCTCTTCCATTACGCTTACTCCTAGGAGTTCTCCTGACTCTAGACTACCACCTGGATTGTTAATACCACCACCTTCAAAAAGTGGTCTTCCAAAGCCTGCCAGTGAATACAGCTGCCCAAGACCTCGTGTAATCTTGCTGTGCAAAAGCTTTTTCAGTTTTGTTGGTTTTTTTGGTGTTTTTTTTTTTTTTTTTTAATTCTAGGTGTTAGTTCAGTGTTAANTTCTTTTGTTCTCTGTTGTGTATTAACTTGTATTAAAAATGTGCATTTTGTACAGTGGCTAAAGGACAGGGCAGATGAATCTGAGGTTCTCTAGGGGTACTCTTAAAATATGGAATTTGCGAAGATTTATTTCTACAGAGCTTTTTCTCTCCCATCCCCAAAATTTAATTCTTATTTTTCCAACATGTTTAAATTAGTCCATTAATTATTGATGTCTGTGTTACCAGTCAATCTTTTGTTAATTATTTTTATAGGAAGAATAATTATTCAAAACAATTCTGAAGGCCCAACTTCAAGGGCTTCTCCCCCCCATGAATATTAATAGAAAAGCAATCAGCCATTAGATAACTTTCAACATACTTTATGAAAACTGTGCAAAATGAAGTTTGAAAATTATTCTTAAATATGAAATGGGCATATTGCCTGCTTTTTCAAATTAATGTGCTTATACTCTCAACTTTTCTTCCATTTGCAAGTAATATTTGGCTTTATTTGGCAACCATCCTGGCTTTCTGCATGTGTTCACTAAATAAAAATGCTTCTTGTGCTCATATGTATTCAAAATACACATTTCTTAATTCTCTTATAGTTTTAATTAAACTATATCAGTGGTATCAAAATGGCCAGTCAGTGACTCCAACAAAATGGAATATAATTGGGAAATTAGTCTGAAGTCTGAGTTTCCTTTTTTTGCCTAAAAGGCATATTTATAACTAAATGTAAGTGCTGTTTATCTGTCTTCTAGGTAGCTGTAAACATTTAACAAATAATAAGATTCTCCACTAACACTTAGGATCTCCAAGACATTCTAGGATTCCCCAGGGGTGTTGATGGAAATGTAGGTTGACAGAAGCATTTATTTACACCCCAAAGCTGATCCCACCTTCCTGATGCTGACAAAAGCCTGTCTACAGTCAGCAGGGGTGACTGTAGAGAGAGCTTCAGGTGAAGGAAGGGATGTGCTGCCTTTTGATATTTATTGTGGGCCCAGCCCATCCATTGCCCTGCTTGGAGTGGGAGCAGGTGGCATCCATCCATGTGCCAGGCTCAGATGATCCTGGTTCTCTGCAGGGTTAATGCAAGGACCACGGGCACTGACAGGAGCCTGTGGTGTCTAAACTCTGCACTGAAATCTTTCCACAACACATCACCTTTGAAATTCCAATGGTAGCTCATGCTGAGGACAGTAAGAGTGCTGGGTGTGTTGAAATCTTGAAAACTGGTTCTTCTATGAAATTAATTCACCTATGGTCATGCTTGGAAATAGCAATGACTCAGAGAATTTTCTTTAAAAAAGGCAAAAAAATAAAAGCAGCATGTTAAATGTAGATGTTTTTTCTTGCTATGCTTCTGTATATGTGGGAAGAATTACCCCAGGTTCTTTTAGATATTGAACACTTATAGATCTCTCTTAATCCAATTTCAAAATATGAATCCAAATTTAAAATATGAACTCAAAACTCCTGAGAATCATGGAATCACAGAACCCCAAAGGAATAGGTAGTGTAGGACTCAAGAGCTCAGTGTTTTATCCTCTTTAAGCAGTGCTTAAGAGGAAGGCTGTGGATCAGTATTGCTACTCAGCAGCCACTGCAGGAACCTCCAGAGAGAAATAAGGGTGGTTCAAGGCTACCTGAAGGCTTGCCTTAGGAATCTGTGCCATGAGCTGTCCCAGGCAGCTGCAGCACAGGCCCTGAAGGAAGCAGCATTCCCAGAGAAGGGTTGGGACTCTCATGCATAAGCACTGCTAAAGACTACCTGCTTGCCAGGCTGTCATATTTGTGTATTCTGAATAAAAAGATCCACTTTTTGACTAATTTAACTTGTGCTTCAAAGTTTCCATGTGGATAGTTTGGGCAAACTGAATCTTGTTTAAAAACTGCAGGCTTCCCCTGTGCCTGGCTGGCCTTTCTAATCCACAGAGTGTGGGGCTTTCTGTATTGTCTCAGCAATAACATGAACATGCAAACTCGTTTTTCCTTCAGCTTGTCAGTCTCAGTTTTAATCTATTTCATCCTGTCTTTAGTGCTCAGTGTATTTTTGACTTGACTGTGCATCACTTGTGCCCTGAAGTAGTGGACTGGTGGCAGGAAGAATGAACCATTCAAAAACAAATATGGCTGTAGAACTACAGTAATTGATGGGTTTGGGGTTTCTTGCTTACCCAGTATTTTTTTTTGAACCCTTCTAAATTCCTGGGCCTTTTGAATGAAATCTCTTCAGTTGCACCTTTGAGGACAACAGGTTTTTATTTTGGTTATTAATATTCTGTGTGTAATCACATGTCTAGGATATTACTTATGGAAAAACACATTTAAAGCTTTGATCTTACCAGTTTCTCTAGGATGCCAAATAAGAGATTGTGTAAAGCAGAATTAGTAAACAAAAAATATTGGGATTGTATCTTTTAAGTTGGTTCTGAGCTCTCCATAGCAGAGCACTTTGTTGTTGCCATACAATGAGGAACTGGGTCTCGTGAAGGTGTCTGTGCTCGTGTGTTTGCAAGAGAGAGCTGCTTGTCACAGCTTTGTCAGGTGTAACTGCCATACATTCTGGTCTGAAAATGGAAAAATTACAATGCTGCTTTTGTCCTGGGGAGTGTCAGCATGTGTCAGAGTCTGTACTGCAAGTGCCTTTTGCTTGGTGTCAGGAGCTGGGGTTTGCATGCCGATGGTTGTTTCTAACTTTTTTTTCAAAATGTGACTCTTATCTGCATGGTGAAGAATTCAGTGTTGTGATCTTTTTCATGTGAAACATTGCCCTAATATTTATTGTCCTTATTGTAGGCAGGCAGTGTGACACCTAAATCACCCTCCACTGACATCTTTGATATGGTTCCCTTTTCTCCCATATCCCCTCAGTCATCAACACCTACTCGCAATGGTACACAGCCTCCTCCAGTACCCAGTAGATCTACAGAGATCAGTAAGTTCTGTAACAACTGACCTACTTTTTGCTTACATTGCTTTTTTTTTAATAAAGCATCTTTAAAGTTTTACGTACGTTTTGCATGCAAAGCCAAATGCAGTTTTTGTAAATCACATTTGGTAATGCCTTTTCATCTTTATACCATCTTCCCAAAGGCCTTGATGTTGCTGCCAAGCTGCATTATAAACAAACTAGCTGTGAAGTTATGACATATGCACTTGGAAGGAGTTGGTTTGGGGATTTTAACTTGGCTTTTCTTTTGCAGTCTCTTTTCTGTGCTTCAAGGAGTGCTTTTTACTTTGTGTTAGCTCTTTCCTTGTCAAGCCCCAGTTCTAGCACCCAGAGCCTGCATTTCTGGGGGAGGCAGCAGGTGGAGTAAGTATGGGGATGGTGGCGCACGAGGGAGAGCAGAAAAACCCCCTCAAGAAGGAGACTGTTTTGAAATGCTGTTTTCACTTCTGCTTTTCATCTCATGCACAGCTTTGGGTTGTTTAGTTACAGTTGATGAACCTCTCCCGATCCATCAGCCACTCCTAAAAGGTCTTCAAAAGGTTATTAACAACAGCAATTTCATTTTGCAAAGGTTTGAAAGCATCTAGAGTAAGGTTCCTGACTTCACTGTAAGTATTTCAGGAGCCCAGAAAGTCTTTTTGAAAGCTTTGGGAATCCCTTGAGAGAGAGGAGAATGGAGCATGCTCAAGTGATGTTAGAGGTTGTAGAAATACCGGTCTGTGTTTGTGTCTTCTGTTCCTGATGCCTGTTTTAGAGAGGATAAGGATCACTGATGTACTGCCTGGTACCATATGGAACACATTTGAGGAGATTGTGCCCTGTTTTGGGGCAAGCCTCTAGGATGCAGAATTTTCAGCTGGGAATGGGAGATGTGCACAGAAACAGAAAGGCATTTTATACCTTTGGTCAGTGAATGTCTTCCCTCCCCCAGCCCATATCTGATGCACTGTTTGGTTCCATTGCTCAGAATGTCTGTCCCCTTCTAAGGAAAAAGTAGATGTTGAGGTTCTTAATTCAGTAAAGACCCCTGTTTTTTTAAAAAAGAATATTTTAAAATAATTAATGAATTTCTGTGGGATTCTCAAAAGCTATACTAACAGAATTTGACTTCTATCAAGCATAGTTAATATTAACTATTTCCATATGGTTTAAAATATATTAGAATCTTCTAATTGAATATTAGAATAGAACTGCTCTATTTAGATAATTTTATGCCTTTGTAATAAATAATTGAAAGACACCTGGTTCTCTGAAACTACAGACAATGCCATAAAATAAATCTAGATGTGCATATCTAACTTCAAGAATGGCAACTTAACTTGAATTGAATTATAGGTCAAGACTTTATTTTTTTACTTATTGTCCTACCTCAGATCCATTGAAATTGTGGGTAGAAATCTTGGAGTCAGCACTCCATCCTGAGGGATCTTGGAAATTCCAGTTATAAAGGATTTGCAATTGTTTAGACAGTGTGTTTTGTAATATAAAAGAAAAGTTGCTTATTAACAGTGATATGTATTGTTTAAAGTAGTTGCTGCTTCTGCACTCCATTGATTTGCATTCAGTTGAGATGATGTGGTTCAGAGATGCAGCTTCAGGGAGAGATCACAAAGCCCATCATGGTCTTTATGCTTTTGATCTCTGCTCTTTCAGTCTGTGTCATGGTACTTTCTACGTTGAAAATCACTGTGTTCATCAGCTATTAATGCTTCTTGGCATATGTCAGCGTGTCATTACAACAGGAGAGGAATATTTTCTAATCAAACAAGGGCTTTACTGTCCCAGATGAGAAAGTTCAGCTCCCCCAAGGGCCTCATTTAGGCTGTGCAGTGTCCCCTCTGTGTAGCAGTATGCAATAATGCATTGCTTTGTGGTGGCCCTGCTGCCAGCACCAGCAAGCTGGCATTTCTTTCTCCAGTACAAGTCAGGGGGCTGGCAACCAAGAGGAGCCAAAGTTTGGAGTCTCCATTTTCTGAGATCATCTTTTCCTTTCCTCTCTCTACTTTCTTTGTCACTGCATTCAAGCAGGGCTGTTTTGATGAGATTACACAGTGATTTTGTGGGATTTGATGATTTTGGAACTTTCACCTTTATCACATTCAATAGTAAAGATGGAGAAAGATAAAGGTGTGCCATCTATTTGTTAATCTCACCTCATTTATTCCTTTGCCTAAGTGCCTGTTGCCCAGGGAGGGCACTCATGCTGCTCAAGCAAAATGTGGCTTTTAAAAGCCAAAGCTCATCTTACTCATCCTCTGGCCAGTTCAACCAATCAGCCAAAAATAACTGCCCAGGAAAGGCATGGACACCTGCAGGAAACCTGTAACAACACCAAGCACTTTGCATTCCTCCAGGGCCGAGTGTTCCATGGGCAATTACTGACAGCAGGATGTCAGTTCAGCCTCCCATAAAGAGAAATACCCAGAGTGAGAATTTTGCTTACCAGCTCTTCCTTTGGTCATTTCCCAGAAACAAAGACAACCTGTGGGGTTATAAGTGGTGCCTCTGGCTGTGCTGAGCTCACAGAGAGTAGTTTAAGGCACCCAGCCTTTTCATACTAGAGGAGAGCAACAGTGACTTTTTTCTTTTTTTTTTTTTTTGAAAGAGAGATATTTCCAAAGCATTTAAGCTTTAAAAAATGAATTAATTCTTGAGATTTTGAGTTCATATTCAGCAGTGTTCCAACAGGGCTGCTCAGTAAAAATCTGCTCACTACTGGCTGTATCAATGATAGCAAATAGCTGGGCTTTACCTATTTAGAGGAGAAAATGGCATCATTTTTGTACAGGAGGTTGCAGATTGGAGATCTGCACACTGACTCTTTAGATAATAATTGCAAAATAGTGAAATACAACCAAAACTGCAATGCTGGAGATTGTGCTGCTTCTTCCTCATGGGGTAAGGGATTGTAAGTGTTCTTGTAAGTTATCTGAATGGGCAGAATTAATTTATTAATTTTATTTCATTAAAGGAGGAATTAACTTATGTGTTTCTTGTTGGCACAGCATTATTTTCATATCTCAGGAAAGAACTGGAGAGGATTATTCTCTATTTAGTTGTTCAATATTTACTTCACACAAATGCATCGTGGACAAGGTCACAACTGGCAGATGTAGAAATCTGCTCCAAGGTGCTCATTTTCTACAGGCATTTAAGGGTATTTTGTCAGAATAATGGCTGTAATAATTTCAGAAGAAAAAAATATGGAGTAGCCTGCAGCTAAAGGAAAGGCTTTCTGGATTACCCTGTCTCAGTTTATTCCAAATATTTCTTCTTAGTGTGATTCATTTTTGTCATCACAGCTGCTCCAGTCCATCTGGGGAAAGCATATATCAGCATAGCTGTGTGCCTGGATGATACCCAGGGTAGAGACTGGGATGTCAAGTGAAGCTCAAAAGCCAAATATTTATATTTTTGCTTTAGTAATTGCTAATTTTGAATTTTTCATAGAGTGCAAGTTGCTGTTCTCCAGTATTATGTGTTTGTTCTCCTGAATGTCAGATAGGTCCCAGAATTCATCACTTGTTCATGTCATCCTGAGGTTTGAGCTGAGGATGAAAACATCAACATTTCATGGCTTCTAAATTTGTGGGTCAATTTTGCAGGCTGTGAATTTGTTTCCATTCGGAAAGGAATGAGAAAGGGAAAGAAAATTATTTTTACCATTTGAAAGGGTTCTTTTCAAAGGCTTCCTGGTTGCTGTTTATTGGAGAAAGAAATGCCTGCCTGTGCTGCAGTAATTCTGAGGAGTATGCCAGGCAAGATATTCTTGTTACAGCAAATTTTCATGCAAATACTCAGGCCTGAAATAAAAAGTTACCAATTTATCCCATCTGTGCTGAAAAGAAGCCCCCCTCCCTCCATCAGGAGTGGACTGGGCACTGGCAGATGAGCTTATGGATGTGCCATGGAACAGTGCAGCTCTGCAGGGATGAAATCTTCATATTTCTCCATTTTACACGTTTCTTCAGCTTTTGTTCCCAAGGCAAATACTGACAATGTTACTGACAATATTCCACTTTGTCCCTCCCTGACTGTCAGCAGTGCAGTCTCTCTTATAACACACAAACTTTAAATGCAGAAAAGGAGTTGTTCTGTAGTCTCGTTCAGCTGAAAGGGATAACAGGTTATGATAGAGAGAGCTCCCCAAGTAATGGCTTTCCACAGAAACCCATCGAGGCAATACTTCTTTATTTTGAATTTGATTCTGTGCAGGGTTTATTAGGCTCTGTCACTTGGAATGAGTCACACTCTGGTTGATTTTAAATTCTGTCTTGTATACAGTATAAATTCACAAATCTTCCACATTAAAATAAAGAGTGGCATTAAAGGATCTAAAACTTCTGCTTCTCTGCTAACGAGCTCAAAAGTGCTTTCGTTAATAAAAGCCCATCCATCCAGGCATGGATGAGATAATATCCATAATAGTGTACAAAATACTTGCTTTTTAAAATAGTCATAAGTCATAATTCAGTCTGAATAAATGCAGGAGTCTTGTCCTTCACTGTATTTTCCTAAATGCATTCATAGAATGTTTGCTAAGCCTTGGTGTTGGAAGTGTCTGCTTTCAATTGTCTGACCACAGAGAAAACTGTCAGCTCCTTTTAAAGGTAAAGAGAAAGGACCTACATAATGAACAGATAGACTGTTGAGGGTTATAAAGTGGAATCACTTCTTTGCCCAGTAGAGGCTAGATTGCAAGTCAGAGCTGCTACACATCTGAAGGTTATTTGCTAGGAGCATCAGAGCATTTCAGGACACTGTTATTCTGGAGCAGACCCATTTTGGCTGTGAAAAAGGCAAAGGATGAGGGAGAACCTAATTTTTACATTAGATTATCCGAGTTAAAGTCTCTTTTGCATGCAGGTGGTCTGCCTTTGCCAGGAAAGACTGGATTTCTTCTTGGCTCAAGTGGGCTCTTGGAATAAGGCTCTCTGATCTGGGCCATCTCCTGGTCCCATGTGACAGTTCGGAGCTGTGCAGCCACAGTTTTTGAAATATGTAATCAATCAAGTTCCTGCTCAAGTTTCTGTACTTTATGATGGGAATTTCTGTACTCTGTTGTGGGAGCAAATGATGACATTTTCCAATTATTTGAAGTGCCTGGTGTGCAGCCTGATAACACCTGATAGATAAGGGCAAAGCCCTGGCACACTGATATGCACAATAAATGGTGAAGAGCCTAGAGAACACAGATCTAAAACCTGCCTCTAAGGATGCCAAAATAAAGCCCTCTGTGCAGCTATAAGTGCATGCTGCACCACTGATAATGGGACTGGGAACACTGCAATGGGGGTTTGGGTCAAGCAGTTAATTGTCACCCAAACCTTGGGTGTTAAGGGTGACTTTTGTGTTTAACTGTCCAATCACTTCAGAGTTACTATTGCCCCCCTTACTTGTCATGCTCTAAAATTAAAATTGTTTTGAGGCAGGTAGAATGCTTGTCAGGTTTCTTGCTAGGCAGCCATGAAAGTTAGGAGAGAGGATGTCTCCTAATGCTCCAGTCTTCTCTCCACCCGTGACAAGGCTGTAGCAACTTGGCTGTGTAAATTCTGCAATCAGATAGGTTGGGTTAGCAAAATTATTTTTGTAACTGCTTCCATTTAATTCAGTGTGAGATAGGAAAAAGTGTACAGAGACAGAACCTTTACTTGTGGAAAAGAAAAATCTATTATTAAGAAGGAGGAAAAACCACCCAAAACCTGAAAAACCAAAAAAATTTTGATCAGTCAGATATGAAGAACCATACTGGTCTAATAAGAAAAAAGAACCCAATTATATTGGAGGTGTTTCTTCTTGCCCAGACAAAAAAAGAAAAAAAAGAAACACCCTTCTCCCTCTGACCACTACAATGCAAACTGCAGCTAAGATAGAGTGACAAATTTCTGGTATTGAGAGAGGGGAGTTTGCAATTGTTCTATTTATGCACCCAAATTTAGTGGCTTTTTAGCATAAGTGACAATTCACGGTCCTGTTGTGGTTTGGGGATTTTTTTTTTTTTATTTTTTTCTTTCTTGATGTGATCTTATCCAAGCTTTTAAAACTCTGACAATTTTTAGTCACTGCCAGCTGTAATTGAAGAATATAATAAATTAATATAATTGTATAAATTGTATCAAACAAAGGCCTTGCCTTGCCTGAGTAAGAGTAGTTGCTTGTCTCACAAAAACATCCTTAACCTGAGGAGTGGCAGACAGGGGACATGAAGGTTAGTTGGTTGGTAATTTGTTGTTGACATAATGTAGAGATGAAATTTGGCAACTCATGTGCAGTTGTTTCTTTTCCATTTTTCAAACTCCTTACACACACAGGCTCCAGAGCACACGTCAGTGGATGATGCCCTCTTCAAACGGCAGCAGCTTCCCATCGGATCTCTAGAAGGCACAAGCACTAAAGGAAGCTAAAGAGAGGCTTAAACAGAAGTTTGGTGGTGTTCCTGGAAATATATTTGTGTATTAAAGTTTGGAAAACTGCCCCAAGACCTGGCTTTCAACCTGGGGTGTTAAAAGTTGTGGTTAAAGAGTGGCTGTCTGGTGGTGCTGTTACTCAGCTCCGAAGGTGTAAGGTGGCTTTTTCAGAGCGCTGTTAGTCATAGCCTGTGCCTGTTCTCCCAGTGACTCACTTTTCTGTTGTTCCAGAGAGAGACCTTTTTGGAGCAGAACCTTTTGACCCTTTTAGCTGTGGAGCAGGAGATTTCCCTCCAGACATTCAGTCCAAACTAGATGAGATGCAGGTAACTGCTGAGTCGCGCGGGTTTGGATGGCTGTTCTTGAAATACACGCTCACCATATTCTGAAAATGTGTTCCACAACTATTGCACTGGAAAACCCCTACTGCTGACCACTCCTTTTCAGCAAAGTTTATCTCCTGGCCTTTGAGCTGGGGTTTGGGTTTGTCTCCAGAGCCCTGCCTGGTGCTAATACAGTCAGCTACACTAATGTAGGGTTTCTCAGCAGTGTAACCGAGGTGGTTTGGGAGACATTCCCTGGGAAGGGACTGAGAAAGCTGAAGAAGAGAGCTGAGCCAAGAGCCCTTCAGATCTCCTGATCCTTCTCCTTTTCAGCTGCAGCAATCTCCACCCAGTGGAGATTCACTCCATCCCAGTGTACCCTCCTCTTTCCCTCAGTGCCATCACTTTGGTTTCTCACAGCACTGGGCAGACTTAGGTCCTTACAGGGCCATGGCAATTTTCTGCTGCCTTTAAAAAAGCTGTATGGCACTCTGGGGCAATTAAACTGCTGAGAATTGATTAAAGAATTCTGAACTGATGTGTTTTTATCAGAAAATGTTTGTTTATTCTATAACACTCAACAGCATCCGTTTAGTAATTGACCCAGTTTCGAAACAATTCTAGGAGAAAGTCCTCAAATTTTGGAACAAATTATGCTCTGCAGTCAGACTTCCAAAACTTCTAGTTCCTTGCCAACTTGCTTATCTCTAGTCTTTTTTAAGCAGTCTGCCAGCAAAAGAAAAAGCTGAAAATAATGGAAACTTGAATTTCTAGGATCCTGGCTCCTCAGTAGAAAGCGTTTCCAGGGTTTCCAGTCGTCTTGTCTCTTAGGAGTCCACAAAGTCCAAGAGCATTTGCTCTCTGGCTCCTTCTGTTCCTCTCTCTGGCATAGAGAGCAGCAAGGGCTTTTTAAAATGGCTTGAACAAGATTTAAATACAAGATTTAAATTTTAATTTGCCTGAGTACATTTTCTCTTCTGTGTCAGTTTAGGATGGTTCCACTGACAATCTCTACTCCATGTGAAGTAAGAAATTTAGCTTCTTGGTCCCCCATATAATTTCAAAGAGCAGCTAAAAGCCAAAACTGTCTTCTTTGCAATTCCAACAACATGATTTTTGAATGCTATAATGTTGTTACCAAGCTCTTGAATACAAACTCCAAATCTTAAAGCACCTCACATTGATATATTTCCAACATGTGCATTGTTTTAGGGAAAAATAAATTGTAGTAACTGCTACTAATAATGGTGTGTCAATATTTAACTGTCACATATTAAGGGTTCCTATTACAGGTAATGTTTTGTTAATGTTTGGAATTGTTGGCCTATAACACAACAGAGTGCTGTCACCTCATAAAACATCAGGGAATGGAGTGGTAAACGTCTTTATCAAAGATTTTTGAAGTCATGAAATGAAAATCTCCCATCATTGTTTGTACTCTCTTGATCTAAAAAAGGAGACAACCAACCAATAACAAAACCTCCAAGCATTAGGGAGTTGCTGTGTCCTGTAGCAAAGAATGGCACTCCCCCCTAGCACATCAACTATTCACTGAAAATTAATCAGTGGGCCTTTATGTAGGCACAAAACTTGTCATCTATGATCCAACTGAGAACAAGTGAAAAGCTGAAAGGGTATGAAAAACCCCCATATTCTAAATTAGGCCAAACCAAAGACTGTGTGCAGTTATTTTACCATGTGGTTGGTGCAAAATACAGATTGAAACATGTTTTTGCTAATGTCTCTTTTATCTTCTTGTGCTTTCCTGGGTGCACAGCGTCAGCGATGGTTGGTATATCATATTTTAATAATGGTATTTAAAGCATTTACAATTGAAATGTGCATGTGTTTGTCTTGTGTTTCTATTCTTATGCATATGTGTTTATACATAAAAACTTATCAGGTTTATGTTTTATGTATAGAACTCTGAGTCAGGGCCATTTTCATTTTTAGGGGCCTACAGTCTCTAAGCTAGGGAGAGCTGATGGTAGTTTTCTTCAGTCTGTCCTGCCAGGTGCTAATACTAAGCCTTTGTTTTCACTGCTGTTTGTTTTCCATGTGCACTTGTGAAATCTGCAGTTGTCATTACTGGGTTGTCACTAGTGAGATGCTTTAAGCAAAACCTTTGCTACCTAGGTTGTGTCAGCTCAGTCACATTTGTGAGCAAGTCTATTTGGACATGATGATTTAAAGCTTTTCAACGAGCATTTGGAACTGCACTAGACTCAACAGTGGTTAGACACAGCCTATGAGGAAGGTGAGAGCACAGAATGTGCAACATGTCCTGGAAATCCAACATTAAGGAACGTGGAGGAGAAATGTGGGCTTCTCTTCTTGTCTGAAATGCAAAGTGAAGGAGTCTTGTCCTTTTTGCATTATTGAAGTACAGCCTGAGTTACAGTAATTACATATTCCATTAAATCTATAAAGGTAAGTTTTATACAGACACCCACCAAATAGTTCCAAGAGTAAACTTCCCCCAAGAGGGTGTTGATTACAGCTCACCATGCAGTGGGGATGGCAAGCAAAGCTGTGGCAGTGTGACTGGAGCAGCCCAGTCCAGACTCTCTCACTCTGTTTCCCACGTGGAACATGAGGTGCCTCAGCACACCCAGCCCATGTGCAGCAAAGCTGTCCTGATGCAGCCATGAGCTGGAGGTGATTTCTGAACAAAGTGGGAGAGAAGAGCACAGCACTTTTCTCTCACAGCAATACCTTCTGTATTGAATGTTCTTCCTTTTAATCCTCTGGAAAATACAGAGGAAAATACAGAAGAGGCACTGGAGGATAAACACTCAAGTAGTGGGTGCTTTGCCTTTGCCTCCTGTATTCTGAACTTAATGAGAGCAGATAAAGTTCCCTGGCCTCTAGGGCAACACTCTTATTTTTAAACTTCACTGAGGATCCAAATTTCACACTTAAGCTTTCTATTCCATTTCTCAGTCCAGTTGCTGTTGGTCTTTTTGGAGAGCTTAAAACTCCAATATGTGCCGAGATGTGACTTTTACAGCTCAGGCCTCTCTCTGATGACTGTCCAGCCTCCTGTTTCCGTGCACCCTTATGCTGAAACATATTTTCATCTTTATTTTGACTGTATCCAGACATTAATAAAATGAATGTCTATTTTCCCAGAAATCTTGCAGTGAGGAGACATTACCCTGGATCATGAATCATACCAGCAGCAGCTGCTATAATTTATTAAAATCTCAAGGTAGTTAATATCAGAAAGCTTCCAGGAGCTGCAAGCCATTCTCCCTGTGTGCCCTGAAGCAGTCAGTAGGCTTGACATCTTTCCATCTGAAATAAGTTATGCTCAGCCCTCTAAATAATCTTCTCAGAGATATGTAAATTTATCATTGCTTCGCTGGGTTTGTGCTGACTTAAGCTCATTGGGTGAAGTCACTGTGAAGTGATGAGTTGACTTCTGAGCCATAAGGTTGACTTTGGCAAATTTATCTCCTGATAAAGTGGAGCTTCTTTGTCTTGCACTGCTTACTAGTTTAAACCAGAATTATTTAATCCTTGACACCAAAAAAAGGCTGGTTTTGGAAGAGGGGTTGTTTTTGAGCTGTGGCTGGTTTTGGAAGAGGGGTTGTTTTTGAGCTGTTTCTAGTGAAAACAAGCTCTGCTCCTCTCTATAAGGTATCAGTCACATCCCTTAGTACAATACTGTTGCTTAGCAGGGTAACTAAACTGCTCATTCCTCCTGTTAAAATGCCTTTAAAGTGAAAAAAAGCTACTTGAGGAGGACATAAACACAGAAAAATCAAGTCGCAATATAGAAACACCCACCCTTCATAGTCCTTCTTCTTCCCTCTCCTGGTCAGTACCCTGGGGTGGCTTTTTTCTGCATTCCCTGAAATCAGCAAATCAGAGAGATTTTTTTTTTGACTGCACAAGGAGTTTCTGTTTCCTGAACTTTTAAAGTACAGGAAGCCATAGCACACATTGGTTTTAATGAACAGGCAGAGTTATGCTAAGAACACACATTATTAGAAGCTGAAGTGTCTGAATTTCAGACAAGGCAAAATCTTTTAAGTGCTGTGTTAGTGATGCATGATGTATGTGTATACATAGAGAGAGATCATGTCATGTTTACCAAGAAGCTGACTCCCCATGTCATTAAAAAAAAATATGAAACACATCAGTCAAGTTTATTAGAAAAAAATGTCACAAATTTGTAATCTCAGTTGTTGCAACTGATTTCATTACTATTACAGCTGTGGATGCTGAGAGTTAACAGCTGGCATGTGCTGTTCTGCTGTGATCAGAGAGCAGCTTCCCCTGGGAGCAGGGTGCTGGAGAGCCTTGTGCAGCTCAGGTGTAGGTATGAAGTCCTAAAAGCACGAGTGGCACTCAGTGTTCTGCACTGCTGGGAGTACTGCTCTGTACCTGCCTCAGCAGCAGCTATGCTCTGCGTGGAAAGGAGAATCTGCTCCTAAAGCCCTCCCATGCCTCACTGGACTGCAGCTGATTGAGTTGTATTTTTTAATTATATGTTTGCCAAAGTATAGTTTTGGAGATTCCAAAAATTAACTAAGAATTTGGTGTTCTAGTGCAGAACCTGAGGGATTGGGAATAGAGATGGCTGTGGGACATCTGAAGTCTGTGCTTTCCTCATCTTTGGAAATTTGATTGCAATCATTTTGCCAGGGAGTCTGCTGGATGAAGATATTCTGATTATTTGTTTTGCTGTTTGAGGGTTGCAATTAAATATTTAGGAATATTGGTTAAGACAATGCAGCTTTCCTTCATTTATACTCCTTGTATTAGGAGTACACTTCTTGTCCTCCACTTAGATAGTCAAGAGGGAAAAATCTGGATTTTACATCCCTCTAGTGAACGGAATGCCCAGCTAGCCACTGGATTGCTTTGATATCCTCTCTATGCTGTTGGGTTTCCTGGCCTTGTGGCTGTCATGGAAGTTTGAGCCTGCTTGTACCTGCAGAATCTGACATTGCTGGTCATGGGCTTGGTGTGGCTTAGAAGTGACCATGGAAATGCCATGTCCCTGTCACAGACAGGAATGTGCAGGAGCTGTTTTTCTCAGGAATGACACTGGTAACAGCACCTGGCAACCACATCACTGATTTCTGTTAGGACAGACAGCAGTTCATTTTGGTAATAAAGTTAAAAAGCTTTTTCAATCATTATGGTCCATAAAGAGCAGCAATCTCTTAATGGATTAGCATTGATCACATTGCAAATATGTGGAAATGTAATTGTTTTAAATGCAAAATATTACAGCTTGAGAAGGACTAAATGGGCGTGGGGGGAAGTTGCTGGAGTGAAGCTGCAGAAGGAAAGGCCAAGGAGGCCATGGCTCTTCAAGAAAGTGGAAAGAGTTCTAAGTCAGGTCATAGCAAACACATGCAAAGTGCTAAGTGACAAAGTACCAGTTTGTGTGGAAAACACTTGACATGCTCAACTTAAGGGCAGTGAGATGTGTGTGCTTCCAAAATGCATCATCTGATTTGCTCTTTGCCTGCTGGAGAAAGGGCATTGGAAGTGAAGGTGCTTAAGACACCAGCAAACTGTGCTTGAATGTATAGGATGAAAATAAGAGCATGCAGGACAGGAATGGGATGGATGTTCAGTCAAGGCTCTGGCTGGCTCAGGATGAAGGTCACTGTCCTTGTCAAACCAGCTGCTGTTCTGCTGTTGGAGCTCATCAAGCATCCTCAGGTTGAAGCACCAACAACAATCCCTTGTTGTTGTATCCCTTTACAAGCTCAAAACTGGAAACAGCCTTCAGATTCTTGGAAAGGTTAGCATCCTAGGCATGCTGTAACTGCATGTTGTAAAATGTAACAGGCTCTAGGGCTAATTCCCTGAATTTTCCTTCTGAAGGGCAAGCAGTCCTCCTTTGACCGCAGTTACATCAATTAATAGTAGCCTTTGGGTAAATGAACACTGTTTATAACAAGATGTGTTTCACTTGGGATTTCAGCTACTGTTTGCATGAAATACCTTCTGCATTGAATGTTCCTCCTTTTAATTCTCTGGAAAATATAGAGGGAAAAAAAATAAAGGAAAAATCTTAAATATGTTCTTGAGCCTTGGCAGCACTGTGTCACCCAGGTAGAGCAAACTGGGTAGCAGAGCTGGGGAGTGTTTACACCACAGTGCTGCTACTGGCTCAGCATCTCGTGGCATAGATCTGCCTTTAAGAAAATACAACTTTTACTATGAAATTCTCAGACCATTTAGTAACTATTGCTGGGAGGTTTGTTCTGTTTCTCCACATTACTCTCCTGATAGCAGTAGCTGGCAGGGTTATCAGCTATTCATACAGTTTTCAAATGTTAGCCTGTGATTTGAATTTGTTTGAAATTAAGCTGCTTTGACATGGGATTTACCTTCTAAACCCAAAAGGTATGGTCTTGGGGTACTGCTGTGCCTATGAGGGAAAGACTTGAATTTGTGCCTAGTCCCCATAGAGATTGTTTTACAAAAAGATTTCTTTTGTTTACAATATATTTTCTTGGTGAAA
Source organism: Rhipidura dahli (assembly GCA_013399225.1). Lineage (NCBI taxonomy): Eukaryota > Metazoa > Chordata > Aves > Passeriformes > Rhipiduridae > Rhipidura > Rhipidura dahli. Next base: position 361,090 of record VXAC01000484.1, read on the forward strand.
GGACCTGTTAATAATTTCATAGCACGCAATCAGCATTCTCTCACTGAATTGAGCACTGCAACAGCTGCCACTGGAGTTGTTCTCAAGGCATTTCTAGTCAGAGCCCTGTTTCCAATTACTTAATCTTTCAAAGTCCTTTCACCCAACAGACTGAAATTTTCTTGACTCCAAGGTGACTTTTGAGGGTCAAGCCACAATTATTCAGCGTCTTTTAATGCAAAAAGAGAAATGAAAATAAGACTGTTTTTCCTGTGTTAAAAGTGCAGTTCTTACTTTAGGACTGGTGCAAACTATGCACCTTTCGCAAGCCAAGCCTGTATAAAAGTGTACAAAAAAAGTATTTGTAGAATGAATTGCTTTTCCACAGAGGAGGTGATAGTGTCGAGCTTATAACCTTTCTTGTGTTTCTACACAAATTAAATAAACTTGAATAAACTCAGGTATTTAGGTCTGAACTTTTAAAGCAACTCACAGCACTTGCAAAATACCACTGTATTTTATTTTACTGAATTACATGCCCTTAAAATGCACATTTTTTTCATTTGCAGCAGAGCAAGTATGATTTTAATTCCCATTTTTCTGAAGCTCAGATGGCAGTGGGCAGTAAAGCCCTGTCAGTTTAACTGCACTGGGAGCAATTCAGAACAGCCCCCTGAGGTGGGGCAGTCCTGCACTTTGTTGGGCTGCTCCTAAGGCACCACAGAGCATAGGAGACACCTGGTATCAGCAACAATATCCGTGTCTTACCTGTATTTTTCAATGGACATACAGAGAACTCTGTGCTCCTGTAGCCCAAATCTTTCCTGCTTATAAATCCTCTTGAATTTTACTCAGGAACAACGTGGTGCACATCAAACTTGTTTGGATTTCTGTGGACCCATGTACACAAATACTCAATGTTGTTATTCTGTAGTATTTTCTTCACTTTATGTACATGTTGTGGCTATGCTGTTGTATGGCAAATGTCTTTTATAAGTTAACCACTGAGACTTATTGAAAAGGGGCTGACCAAATAATGTGTTTGTGAATTCAGGTTGAAGTACTGTTGCAGTTTGTTTGCCTAAAGATATGCTTGGCTTTAAGTGGTTTTAGAAAGAGGGGTAATCCTCCAGAACTCACTTGGCTTTTTCCTAATGATGTCTTGTTTCATTGCAGGAGGGGTTCAAAATGGGATTAACTCTTGAAGGCACAGTATTTTGTCTTGACCCACTAGACAGCAGGTGCTGATGCCAAGAAAGTCAATGTGAAATTCCTCCGCAGTGGGTTTTTTATTTCTGAACACGTACTCACAGATACTATCCATGTGCCAAAAGTTGCTTTTTTCAACATGTAAACTCTTGTGAGGCTTGCTTCTGTAAAAATCCAACTTAGTTCAGTCTTTCCCTGTACAAATGTAAAAAGTTGTATTTGTTTATGAATTACGAATTAAATGACGCTGTTGTGTTTCTTTCTCTCACATTTTGGCCCGAGTTTACTATGCTTTATGACTATTAGCTTGGAGAAGTTCTTCAGAAAGGTCACATATACCTCCCTCTCTCTCTCTGCAAATGTGCAGGCATGATTTTTACATAATACTTTACCTGGCAGCATTTTGAAATTATGCTTTTAAGGCATTATTTAATATTCAAGCAGTAAAATTATTAATATCTACTGCAAAAAATTTCAGTTTGCAGTGAAAACAACATAAAATACTAACCATTACTATATGCTTCAAAAGTAAATCTGGATGCAGTGTGATTGACTTCCATCACTGTGTGTGGTTAGTATGCTGTACATATGTTGTTATTGGTTTATACAATCCAGATTTTACACCCTTTATTCATGTTTTAGAAACCAACAAGTCAATAGTCTGCTGATTAGTGCTTAATGAGCCTAGAACTGCTAAACTGCAGAATGGGCAAATTAATTGCCCTTTATTTTGCTATTTTATAGCTGAAGTGTAAAGTATGTACCTTGGAATCCATTACATGCTTGCCATAAATTAAAAGGAAGATTATGGTCTTGCACTTACTTAGGAACTTATGAAATTTTGCCAATAAGCAGGCACTGGGCTCAGTTCTGGAGTAACTTTCAACACCTGAGTGTTCTCAGCCAGGCTCTGTTGAGTATTATTGTTTTACTCTCTGCTTTAGTGTTCCATGTCTTTAATTCTGAGGCTTTCTGCAAAGAATGCACCATAAGTTAGTGAGCCCTTTGTACCCACTGGTTGTTCTTGTTACAGAAATACCTGCACATCAAATTTCTCAGCTGCTGGTGAGATGAATGCTGACGTGTCTATGCATACTCTTCATTAATCTTTCTCATAAGCAATAAAACACCCTCTTAAACCTATCTCAGAAAATTATCCTCAGTTCAGTTCCAAACCTTTCAAACCTCTAGTATTTTCCCCTCAAAACATACAAATGTGGAAAACGCCCCAAAATGTTCAGATTTTTCCTTTTTTTACATTTTTTTTATGAGAGTTTTTTTGGCATCACTTAACGTTTTTGTCCTTATCAGTCGCAGTTTACACCAAAAAAACATTTTTCAGATTTGTTATCCCACGTGTATCTTTATGCCTTGTTCAACAAAGTACTTGTGCATGTACCTTTGGGGTGCCCTAAAAGAATGGGATTATTCCTTTGCTAGGTTTGACACATCCTCAGGTACCTTGCTGAATCGGGGCCTTAACATCCTGCATTACATTAGTCTTCCTCTCTCTTGTATTTTGCTCATCGTTCATATAGAGTATTATAGAGAAATATATATATAAAAATATATGAAATCACTAACAAATAGAATAGTATATGTTTCATAAAGAAAAGTCTTTATAATTTTGTTTGTCATATAGTATTTTCGAATTTGTATAATGAGGATGTTTAGTAGCCATAGGAATGGCCTTTTTTAACAAATAGAATTTGTATTTTTATTGTACTTTAAAAAGCTTTACATAATAAGCATCTATTTAGTGGTCATTTATTATCAATGGTAACACTAAGATAATATTTGCACATTTTAAGAAACCTTTTTCGTTACTGATTTTTATGATAGTTGACTGCAAATGGCATGGTTAAATCCTACATACCTGGTCAATACATACAAAAATACTTAAATCTACACAACAGTGCATTTTTAATTTTTATGTGATCCAATTGGAAACTGTATTTCTATGTAATCTCAAATGTCTGTTTAATTTTGCCTAAAAATAAATGTTTTTAAATAAATTGCATCCTAGAACACAGTGTTCATTCATTGAAATGCCCAGCTGGAAGGGAGGGTGGGGAGGTGCTTAAATGTTGGGCTGGACCCACTGCAAAGGAGGGTTAAGTGCTGGAATGGGTCAAAAGTCACCTTTGGAAGGGATCTGATCTCAGACAGGGTAGAATGATTCCAATCACTTTCATTACTGAGTTTGGACTAATCCGCAATCAGCAGAGAAAAATCCTGTTCTTTATGCAGCTGTATAAAATACTGATAATTAGGGAGTAACTCTCTGAGCTCTCAGAGCTTCCTGGATTTAATTGATTTTCTTTTTGCCCTTTTTCCCCCCATACCTCTCTGCTCTATATACTTGGCTCCTGACTGACTGTTTCAGGAGGGAAGGATATAATTGAAGTTTTCCTGAGCCTTAGAAAACAATCTCTGTACCCAGGTGTGTTAATGGGACAGGCTGCTGCAGATGGTGTCAGTGCTTTTGGGAAGAGAAAACTGATCTTAAACCATCTGGTCATTTCTTCCCTCGTAAAACTTCTCCAAGTTAATGCTCAAAACCCACCTAAGCACTTGGATTTCTGGGAGTGGGGCTTGAATAGTCCATGGGAAGGGGTGCTGGCAGGTAAGGAGCACGTGTCATCACCTCCTGTGAGCTGTCCGTGTTTCTCACAGGCAGCACAGGGACACCTTGTGCTGCATCACCACACTCTGCAAACGCCTGGCTGGGAGCAGTGGGAGGAGCCCAGGCGACTGCTCTGCTCAGAGTGAGTGGGATGCTGCTGCTGCTGCTCCCAGCTCAGCACTGGGACTGGTGGTGGGACTTGGCGTGTTTCAGAGAGAGTAACACCACCTACTAGGTTACAGATATGGTGCCAGTGAGTCATGACCAAGACTTTTTTTGGCTTGTAAATTTGCCCTCCAACAAAAATAAATACCAGTGCAGCTTCATGCTGTCTGTTCTGTCAACACTTTTTTTCTTTTGGATGCCTTTTCTTTCCCTTTCTATTTTTTTTCTTCTTTAAACTGTGATCACCCCACTGACCATGCTAACTGTGGCTGTATCACTTCTGGACACATAATAGTAGATTTTGGTTCCACTTGACTGCCCAGCAACTGTCCTGGCCTGTCATACCAAGCTCTATTAACATAAAGAAGCAGGATTCCTTGCTTTGTGTTCCATTTTTTCCTGTGATATGAACTACTTTTTCTTCCTACCTGCCTATTATGGTATACCTGAGTAAATGAGCTGCTGAGGTTAGAATTCTGAAGCTGAAATATGGTGAGTTTGTGTGGGTTTTTTTAACCTTTGATAAATCACTGAGTATCATCACAGGATGATCTTGGCTTAACTCATCTTTACTTCTGATGGGTCTGCAAGTGGCTCTTGTCCTTTCTTGTGACAGACGGGATTTTTGCTAAACATATAATTGATCAAATTGCTCAAATTGGCAAAGATCAAATCCTTCATGTGGTGAAAGGAATTATAGTCTATTCTGGCTTCACAGATGGAAAGGAAGAAAAGAAGGAGAAATTCTCACACTTGCAGAAGCGTGGCTGTGTAATCCCAGAGGTGATTGAACGTGCCAGGGAATGGGGCTGGCTCTGAGACTTCATTAGGATGATTAATTTTCAATTTGTGGGACTGAGCACGGTCTCATTCTGACCAAGCATCTCTGCTTCACAAAAAGAGTCCCTTCTGCAAAGGAGGAGAGTGTCACTGCCTGAGAAATCTCTACTTAAACCCTCAGAGCCCCTGTTTGCGCTGTATCCCATTTGCCACTAGAGAGTGTCACCCTTGGAACACCCTCTTAAGACAGGAGAAGTGTTAAGAATTGCAGGCAAGCTCTCAGCTTTCTTATTTTCACACTTTAGGGTTTTGTTGCTGCTTTTCAAAATTAGAGGACGCAGAAGTGACACTTAGAAAAAACCTCAGAATAACTGGCCATACATTTTAAAATGCAACCAAAAATGCCTGCTGGTAGGTGTTTGGTGAGCTTCAGCTAAAAGGCAGCAAGGGAGTTTTGGTACCTAATTAGCCTGCTTTTTCCCCTTTCTTTTTAAGACAAATTCTTAGTGAGAGACTGAGGCAACAGTTGCACTGTCAGGTGGTGAGAAGTACTGGTGATCAGTTCTCATCAATGAAGCAGAGACCAGGATTTCCAATATCTGGCTTTGTCCAGCTATTTCAGAAGGGCAAGGAAGCGTTTTGTCCGAGGGGAAGCCTGCTGCCTTCCTGGGATGCTTCAGCATTCAGCCTGTGGTGGTGCATAAAGAAACTGCACATTTATTTATTTATTCATCAGACCAAAACACTTTCTGGAACTACAAGACAGGGGGATTCGTGGAGTGAGTATGTAATTCTCATGTATGGTGGGGAAAAGGTTTCCAAATGTATGGACATGCAATTTAACTTTTGTGTTTAAGAAATTTCCCAAGAATCTCTATATATTTGGGGATAACAAACCCTGCAGGTTAAGTCTCCTAAAGTGGATTCTGGAATAGACTGAACTTATTTTAAGTCTTGTATGAATGACAGCAACCAAAGTCAGCAGATTTCAGCCTTTAGACTCTTCTTTTCTTTTTTTTTTTCCCCTCACATTTTCACTGTTTATTTCAGCAAAGCTTATGCCTTGCAATAAAGATTAAGATGAAGCAGAAACAAATTAGGAAGGAAGTATAAAAGAAAATTAAAAGGGAACAAAATATCATCTTGTGCCAACATTAAGCAGTTTAGTCATGCCACATTTTTTTGTGAAACTTAACTGATGCGAGGACTCCTCTCGTTCTGCCCCATCACCTTTTATACCTATCTCAGGATTGCAGGAGGGCTGCCAAGAAGTAGATTTGCCATGTCTGCAGTCCACAGGAACTGCTCTTGGAGCTGTTGGAGTGTGCCAGAAGCAAGGAACGTTGCCTCACACAGAGTAGGTAACTCACAGTGAGCCTTGTCCAAGATGCTGCTTGCTGCAAGCTTCAACTTCCATTCATTTATCCTAATTTCTGGTAGTTTGTACCATATTAAAAACCTGGCTAGGTTGCATAGCTGACAAAGGCTTCCAAAAGGAAGCTGTACCAAGCCATTACAAAAGGGCTTTACCTAATTGCCTTCATTCTAATATTGACTGGAAAGCTTGACACTCATCCATATTTTCTAAATGCCTGCTAATATAATCTTTATATAAATTATTCTCTTTATAAGAAGAAGACTCCTCCCAAAAGAGGAGTCTTAGAACAGACCCTTTAGAATTTTCATCAATTCAGTTTCCTTTGCAGCTTCATGCTACACACAAGCTTCTCTGACCAAAAAGAAACTCAGAAATACTGTTCAACTTGAGTACTTCTAATTTTGCCATGCCTGACATTTAAATTGTGTCAAGTTTGGGGGGTTTTTATGATTGTATTCTGTAAGCATTTTATTCAGTAAAAACAAGATGCTTTTTGAAGCTTCTGCACCATATTAGAATTGGAATATTTTGAGCATATTTCACTGAAAAGAACTGAATGAGTTCTATAGGGATCTAAACTGGTGTGCTTTGGGAAACTATTGTGCATTTTAAATATTTTGATGTTCTTGTATTTTGGGGAGTTTTAAAGGAACTTTACTGTTTTCAAATAAAGCAACCACTGACGCTGTGAAAAGACAGAAAATCCTTAGCCTGTGCTCTTAGCCTGTGCACTGCAATAGGATAAGGTTCTAAAGATAATATGGTTCTTGGGGGAACAAAAAAAAAAACCTATTTGAAGAGCCTTGATAGACTAAAAATCTGAGGGTTTTTTTCCTCTTCATCAATAATATTTAGAGTATGTTAGAACATTATGATTCATGTACATACTTTGCTAGTGTTTTTGTGGTGGGAGAGAGCCATAAAGGCAGATTAAAGCTACCTACAGTGGAAACAATGCAGGAATGGGTTCCCCCCGTTTTTGCGACCTTATGTACATTAAAATACTATGAAAAAGCCAGAATAAATCTGAGTTTCTGAAACACTTCAACCCTATAAAATAGTGACATGGTCACATATAATTTGTGCTAGATAAACCTGGGATGCAAAATAAGCAACTACACTTGGCAATAAAGGTAAGAGTTCTCAAAGTAAGTGAGAGTGAGTGAAAAATCACATTTCCATACGGGAGCATGGAAATGTTCTGTGGGATTGCTTGTGAAACTGGGCTTAGCTGTGCTGCATTCATGGGTCAGGCTGTGTTTTTGTAGTTTAGCTGATGGTCTGCCATACTGCTGCTGAGAAGCAAACAAAAATTACCAAAAAAATTTAAAATGCTTGATGCTGTTTCCAGATTTTGAGTCAAAGTGTCACCTGATGAAAAGTTTTAATGTTGACTTTAAAAGTTGCAAGTTTGTTTTCACATCTTTAAGGTTTTAGTGAGTCTACACTAAAATATGTCGCTCAGGGTCTTAAGGATTTTTAGCACTCACTGTGTGTATTTTGATAGAACCTGTAGATTGCCATAATATTTGAAGTGAAAAGGAACAAGGCTGTGATCTGTGTCTTCACAATTGCATGCTGTGGTAACGTGGCAAAGGCTTGATATATTAAATTGGAGTAATATCATTTTGAAGAAGATTCCAGTATTTAATAGCCCTTTTAAAAGTAAGTATTTTAAAAGAATGGAATCTTATTTAAAAGTCTGAAATATGTGACTAGAGAGCTAAGTAAACAGGATAAATTGCCTCTTGGCACTCTAATAAATAGACCAGTAAGGCCATTAAAGCCACATGAGTCATAGAGCCATAATGAATTTATTTGAAACTTAGGAAAACAGGGATTTGTTTTCTCAGGACCACTGATTCAGTCTCTCACAGACCTCCCTGGCTAAAAGGTTGATGCCAAAGGGAAAAAAATCCCACACAATATTCTAAGCAATGTTTTACTCTGATGCAGTGGTCATCCTGAATCTTGGTGTGTACTCATAAGCAAAGTGTCATGGTTGCAGAAGGTACAGGGAAGCAGAGAGAAAGATTATATAAAACCAGAAAGTTAGCGTGAGTGAGATTATCAGCAGGAAAAAAACCTGAATTTGCATGACCACACAACCCACAGAAAACACTCACATGATGCTTAACTGCCCTGAAAACACATTTTGGGCATCTGTGAATGCATAGCTGATGCAGGAAATGCTACTGAGCAATATCTATCAAGGGCCTAAAACGACTGTGCTGCATGTGGCTTTCATTTTTCAGAAAGATGTGTGGCTAAACTGTTTACAATATTTCAGGTGGTACTTGCTCATTGATCTGTTCCCACTGGAACAGGAATGCTGCACACGTGCCCTGTGTGGGCTGCTGTGCAAAGGAGGGTGCTGAAAGCTTTTCCTCCAGAGACTGATGCTTCCAGAGGGGCCTCTGGAGTCAGGAGGGGCAGTCTGGGGAGGCTGGGGTGGGAGGTGCTTCACACCCCGCAGCTGCTGAGCAAGAATACAGATGAACAGGGCTGGTGGAAATGTCAAGTCAATCTCCATCAGAATTTCAAGCACAAGGCAAATAGGTGCAGACAGACATTGAATGTGTTCCAGACATCGCCCCCCCACTCAGCTGTTACAAAACAGAGAACATTTAAAACTTGCTTTTTCTCAGCCTGAGAGGAAACCGGTGGGAAAAGGTACTTTCAGATACATCCTGGCAGAAGTTAGATTAAATGGGGACACATTCTTACTTCCTGAATTTAATTAAGAGTAACAAGGCCATAAGCAAGAGAGAGTTTAATGAAATGTATAAAAAATGCATTATCCCTATGTTTTATAAATGCAAGCCCTTATTTGCAAGTCCAGGGAGTATTCTAGCTTCTATTGGTTTGAATACTACTTATTTGTCTTATAATGGCTTAGATTTTATGAATTCATTTTTATTTTTTCACAACTTCAGTCTTTCTAGAGAACCTTCTGGAAAGCTGTGAAATATGTAGTGGGTGTGAATTTCACCATTCTGACATTTCTGCCACTAGAAATAGTGGTGAGACTGTTTTTTCTTAAAACCTAACGTCCAGCCTTCTTCCTGGGAATCACAAATTGCATGTTGGCGTTTCGAAGGGCAAATAAGCCTCCAAGAAAAGTTTAAAAAAAAATTCCTGTGGTTGGCCCCAAGAAGCCTGCTGTTTTCCAGGAATGCTGGATTAGTTTGTGATCTACAGCTCCCTGTTTCCTTACAGTTGTGCTTTTTCCCCCCTCCAAACACCTTACGCAAGAGAATCACCCCACTCGAGCTCAGCCTGGAGCTGACCCAGGGTTACACTCCTGGAAAGCAGCACTTGAGGACACTTGCAGGAGAACACTGCTGTAAGCAGAGGTTTGAGGGGAGTTTGTTCCTGTGGGCACCCAGGGAAGCAATTCTGTGCATACTGAGACCTGAGCAAAGGCAGGGAAAATTCAAGATGTAGTAATGCCTCAAAGCCTTTTTTCAGGGTAATGTTGGTACAACTTTGTAGTGTATCTTTTTTTATCCAACCAGCTATTGACTGTTATTTTTATTCTGGTGTTATAGTTTTTGTTCCATCAGTGCATAATAAGTATATGCCAGGAAAACCTTGCCAAATTTAGAGAGCAGGTAAACAGCACCATACCTTTATTTCTTAAAAATAATTTCTTAGCAAAATTCTTGTCTGCTGCTCTAGGATTGTCTTCTACAAACTGCCTTTTCAAAGCTGATTTGTTAAGGGAAAGTGTTTACCTTTCAGTTGCACTGCTACTTTGGATGTTTCACAGGGCTTTTTTACCACTATAGGAATGGTGAGATAAAAACAGAAAAATATTTCTATATCTTTTTCAGTCTCTTAATATCTTTGGATGTCAGGCCATTCCTTTATCTGCATATTGAGATTTAGACATAAACGAGGTTCAATGTATAAATTGTATCTTTTCTATATTGTTCTGCTGCAGTGAGCATTATTCCTTTGAACTTTCAGAAGCACAGGATTAGGGCATCCAAGGCCCTCTGCTGTGGAGCCAGATTCCAGCAGGGTGCAGTGTGAAGGAGCTTCACTCTGGGCTTTGGAACCCCAGTGTGAGGGAACCCTACCCTTGAGGGCACCTGTGGGGCATGACCTGAGGATGTGTCTGTTCAGATGACCCTCTGGTGCTCAGCACATTGGTGTCCAGCCCTGGGAAAGAGGAGGAAGCTCAGAATTGCTAACCTTGCTTGTGGACTCGGACACCCTTACGTGCTACAGTGCCTTGTGTAAACTGGTGGGGTGTCTGTACCCCACTCTGAACTTAAATAAGCCTTTGGTGTTTCAGCTCTGGATTCCTCTCTTGTCTTCCACCTCTCCTGTTCCTCACCCCAACAGTCCCTGTGCCCACAAAAGAAACATGTTTACATAGTCACGGGCACATTCATTAATCTGGGCTCTTGAACAGTTTACACAGGACTTGCTTGTCTGCTCTAGAAAATAAATCCTGTGCTGAATCTCACTTGATAGGCCTTAGTTGGGTTTTCTTTCCCTCAAGCTTAAATTGGTTCCTGTGGAGTGTCTGCTGAGAGAGACACCAGGCTTCCAAGCAGCACTGCTGTAGGACTTGTTTGAAAAATGAGCATTTAAACCTCATGAAAGGCCGACTAGATACTTCTGGTGAATCAGTCCCAGCTTCCCATTAAAGTCTGTCTGGAGGGACTTTCTTTGTGTGGCTGCCATCATGGTCCTCAGCAGTTCATTGATGAGGAGATGCTGGTGGAGGCCAAGCCAAACGTACTCCTGCTTTCCACAGGGCTGTCTCAGGAGCAGTCTGTGGCTGTGGCAGATTGAATGCACATGGAAAAGTGAAGAGCTGCCCCACAGGCTTGGCTGCCTCCACTATCCCAGCTCTGCCACCCACGATTCACCGTGGCCAACATTTCTGTTAATACTTTCATCCTCCCGTGTACTGCTGAAGGCCCATATGCCATTTCATAGGAATTCCAGAAAAATGATCAACAGCAGTGCATCCTCCAAATTCATGTATTAAGTCAGGGTAAGACCACCCATCCAAGCAGACTGTAAAGCTTCCAGCTTCATCTCCAGCACTGACTGATGAATTAATTCCCATATGGGCCACTGCCTCTGTCATAGCAGTCTCAGTTCTTGGTAACTCCAGGACACTCAGGATCCAATGTGAGTAGTCATTAGAAGGTTTTTGTGGTCCAGGTCTTTGCACAATCTTTCCTCTTCAGCTGCATTAGGTATAAGTAGCTTTTCTTCTGACTCTTTGCTGGTGTGGCCAAGGGCTTTCCTGACCTCTGCAGTGGGTAAAAGTCTTTAGTCAGAGGTGTCTCTGTGGAGGAAAGGGCCGTGTGTGCCACAGGGATGCCATCTGTCCATGCACAGGGTGCCAAGCCTTGGACTGAGCCAGGCAGGTTCTGACAGCTTTGTCAGCTCCCTTTGGAAGCTGCAGCTGGAGCTGGTGTCTGGACAGCCTGGCTGGGCAAACAAGTGCAAGCACAGAGGCTGGCTGGAGAGAAGGTTGGGTTGGGGACAAACATGAGGAGCTCTCACATTAGCAGCCTGTTAGTGTGATTAGAAGGGAGAGGCACAGGAAAGACTTGCAGCTGAGGAGAGTGCAGGTAAGGGCAGGAGGGAAAGCTACACAATTCCACTGTTCAGTCACTTTCCATCTTGTGTCAGCATTTTCAGCAGCTGCAGAGAAGCAATGACCTGCATTCTGTGTGAGGTTACATGTGCACAGCACAGGTGTGTTGGACTGCTTGCTGTGACACTGGGGCATCCATCCTCTCTGGGCTCCCAGTTCTTGCTGCCTGACTTCATTTCCAGGGACTGATGTGTGCAGAGCCTATGGCAATGCATGGGGAAAGCATTTCTTCTCCAGTCAGTCTGTGCGTCCAAACCATGGAAATTATGAACTGCAAGGAGCCCCTTGCTCAGGGGGATACAGATTTATGGTGGTGAATGGGAGTATGTTTTTATGTGACCCTTTCCTGGATCATTATTTAATCACATTTAATCTAACTGGTATTATATTTCACAATAGTCTTTATTGACAGGGTACAATAAATTGCTGTGTGACAGTGGTTCTCCCTGTGACTGTCCCATAGGTACCCTTAGATACCTGACAGATAATGCAGACACTTAGCTCCCCCAGGGTTGGCAGACAGGTCCTCCCTGGAATAATTAGCAAAACATGTTTCTAATCCCATCTCCAGGAAATTTAGTTAGTTCTTGTCTTCCCCCTCTGAAACAAAGAAAAAATAATTATACATCTCATAATTACACAATTATCTCTGCCTATGTGAAATCACCTGCAGTTTGGAAAAGAAAACAACCTTTTCCCTTTCTAAGAATATGGCAAGAGTATATGATAATATGACTATTATCACAGTAAACTCCAGCTCTTGCCTTTAATCATGCAAATATTTATATATGTTTGTGTTTAAATGCAGATGCTTTTATATAGGTCTATGTATGTACCTTCAAAGAAAAAAACCCACAAAAATCTTTTGGAAGAGCCCACAATAGCACAGGAAGGAACCAGGTGAAAGAGATGTAAGGGCTGTAGTCTTTCTTGCTGCCACATTAGTGATGCTGCGCTCTACCTGCTCATAAACCCTAATGACTTGATTTAAATACATATACACTTACGTGCATTTATTATATTCATTTGATACATAGTTTATGCCAACTTTACTTTATGAATATGGAAGGAGTAGGAGAAAATAGAAATATTTTTATTGACCCTAGCATTTTCAGTGAAGAACAAAGGGGAGTTTCAAAGAAAGGGATCAAGGACGCAAAGTTCTTGCTGCAGGTTTACACACGATGTGATAGATGTGTGACATATGTTGTTATTCCAAAATGGCTAGGCAGCCTTATGTAGAAACAAAAAACTGATTACACATCAGGGAGTTACAGTGAAAGGGCAGTTTTGTCAAAATTAACATCACATTTTGAAAAGGTTTTGTTGGAAGACAAGTCAGTGCATTACACGTCTTAAGCATTATGTGCAGGATGTGTTCCCTCTCCCCTGTGTCTGTGTTTTCAGATATCCTAGTACTTGGGTTTCATTACACAAATTGTTGCATTAGAAAGAGCTACTTGCTGATTTTCTCACTGAAATCATCTTGAGAGTCTCGTGAACCAAACAGCCTTTGCTGTGGTGCAGGAGGGGTGGTGCCGCAGAGCAGTGAACGCGCTCCTCAGTGTGATTGACTTGTAAATTTGCCAGAATCAGCCTCTAAAAGTACCCTGTGGTGAGTCCTAGATCTCCTTAACTGAGGTTGTTCTTTTCCATTCACATGGGGCTGCCACTGAAAGGACAGAGTAATAGAGCAAACAAAAGGGGGAAAGGGGTGTTTTAGAAAAACAGGAAAATAACATGATTAATATGTTATTCTTTCTTCAAATATACCCAGAACAACATCATCCAAAGCCACCATACAAAGAGTTAAAAATTGCTCAGAAGGCTTTTTTATAATCTAAGGACATGGACTTAATTTTAATTTTATCCTTTACCAATACATTTGATTTAGCCACAAAAGTATGTAGACCACTTGCAGACAGCATTTCCAAGGCATAAAAGCCCAAACCATCAAAAGCAATGGAAGAGTTTCTTGGTGTTTTTCTGTTGAGTTGAATTGCTTTGCTTGGAGTTGGTGTTTTAGCTGTCTTTAGATATCTATTTAGCAAATTTTAACCTAAGTTAATTTCATTATTACTTCTAGGCTTCAATGTTTTTTGGCAAGATATTGGAGAGATTTTTAATTTCTCATGATATCTGAACTGAGCTATGAGTAAAGCTTTCAGTGTGATCACTGGTAATCTGACCTCCTTTCACATGACATGACCACAAGCTGAACTCTGCAGCGAAGATTTTACTTCTTTGTTTCATCCCTGATCTGAAGTGATACCAAGTTTCCGTAGTTTCTGGAAAATCTCAAATCCAAGCTAAACTCCAACATGCTCTGTGGTTTTGATCTAAGTCAGAACATGCAGTTTGCAAATCTCAGGCTGTTCTGCTAGGAAAACCTTGACAAGTGTCTGCTTCATTTCACTTACCAAAATCCCAGATTAATTTCAGCCACTGCCCAAGCTTTTGGAACACCTGGGGAGTCAAATCAGGCCTGTTCCATTTCTGTACTCTTTTAGCAGCTTGGCAGAGAGGGAAGCTCTTACTGATTTGGTCATCATTCACTCCATGGCCATACTACAACAGCAGTGATGTGTTATTTTTTGGGATGTCCCATCCTATCTATGCACACAGCAGGAGGCTGAAGAGGGCTGAGATACTTCCATGTGAAAGCAGAGCACAGAAACCTTTCCAAACCACACAGGTGCCCCAGCCTCTCTGCCCCCAAATAACTGCAATCAGAAATAATTGTGCCTCAGCTGAGCCAGAAGGGTTTCCTGCAGCTCCCTGTGCCATTCCCAGGCTGAGACAGGCTGGGAGGCCATGCAGGACCTCTTTGTGGCCAACACATAAAACCTGGCTGGCTTTGTGTTAGTCCAGAGCGCAGCAGCAGCTCTCAAAGGCGCAGGGGAATTTAGGAGAAGTGAAGAGGGATGAGGAAAGACAGCACCTTCTCTGGCTACTGACCTCTGCAGGGTGGTACCAAGTGAGCCTCCAGGGAGTGACAGTGACATCCTGTGGCTCAGTGCTGAGTGCCTCGGGGGATATTGGGAAGCAGCAATATCCTTTCTCATCCAGGTTCGCTAAGGCTGAGGTGATGGTGTTTCTTTGTTTGTTGATTGGTTGATTTGGCATTTGGGGAAGGGTTTTTTGTTTGCTTTAACAGATAAGGGATCTTTCCATGGGATTAGGAGTGAAGCAGTCTGAAGGGAGGGGAGTTGGGCAGGAATGTTTCCTGTACAGGAAGGGAGGACAGAAATGAAGAAAGATGAGAGCTGGAGAAAACAGCTAGGAAGAGCTCTGGGAAAACCAGCATTGCCTCTAATCTATAGATCTCACTGGAGCTGTAAACAAGGTAATTCAAACCACTTGCTATTAAACAAGGAAATTTAAATCATTTTAAAAACAGCAGCTTATGAAGTTAGAAAAAAGTAAAATAAAAAAATAACAGGTGTCATGATAAGATATCTTATGATTTTATGCTGTTTTAAAATGTGCTTGCTGTCATTATTTTATTGCAGATTGAACAGGAATTAGTAAGAAATACTCCTATCAGAAGGGGTCACTTCTGGCTCTTTCAAGACACTGAAATATCTGTAGGCCACTTTGCACTGCAACTTTAAGGCGCGGGTGTAAAATCCCTGTAATGTGTGAGCAGGGTACAGTTTATTTTGACACTGGAACTCTCTTGCCGGCTCAGTAAGAGGCTACACAGTTGTGAACAGCAGGGAAAAGAGTGGCAGGAGCAGTTACCAGATCTGCTTGCTAAATCCTGAACTAACCAAGGATCTTCCTTCCAGTTGTTTGTGTTTATTCCTGTGGGTGGATTGCCCATTTAATGCCTCTGCTGTACATCTCTGCAGTCTTTAACAATTCCAGGGGCCACACATTTACAGACCCCCAGTCCCAGCAGGAGCCTGCAGTGTTCCAGAGCAGCCTTTCTACAGGATTGCCTGGTGAAATGCTAACCACGAGGTAGTCAATTTAATGTCTATCACATGCAGATGGCTCTTGTTGTGTGGTTTCCTTTGCTGCAGCAGCATTCTGTGTCAAGGTGACACTGCACCAAACTACAACATGAAATGGCAAAAAATATAGTGATGTGCTGATTAGCCTCTTCTATTTGGGTGTTACTTGATTTTTATTTTATTGATGTCCTTGGGGAAAATCCAATGTGTTTTTTTCTCAGACAGCTTTGGATCTAAAACTAATATTGCCACAGATTATTAAATTATCTGGGCACATCTGCTGTTTCCATCTGTTAAGAGAAGGTACATCTTCATGCTTTTATTCTTTGTAAGTGACATTATGTGGTTCACTCTGAAAATTTTCCATCTGGAAGAGACTTTGTGTTACAGACCTGAGACATTTGAAAATTTGCCATCATCAAAACTGCATTAAAAGAGACCCCTTTAAGGTGTGACCCCACTTAGATTTCCTTACTATGTAGATTGGTTTTTTCTTATGTCTTTAAAGTGGTTTTCTCAGGACTCATTGGGAATTTATTATCCAAATTCCACAGAAATTCAGTGCAAAATATCAGATTGTTCAACTAAGTTTAGGAGAGGCAGTGGAGAGACACAGGTGCATCTCAGAAGGTTGTGGGAAGGAGCTGAGTATTCCTGGGTACTTTGAGCCATCTGAGCCCTTTCAGCCCTTGCCTGCCTGACCCCTGGACTTAGTGACTGCCTCAAAGACTGGCTTGTGCAGCCTCCTGCTGTGCTGTCTTTTCCCTGGGTGCTCTGGGCTGGGGATTTAACCCCATCCTCTTCTCCCATGCTGACTGCAGGCACACAGCCTGGATGAAGTGTTTGGACCTTCTTGTTCCATGCCTGGACAGAGGGAATTGAAGCCTGGACAGAATCCTTTGATTTGTACGAAATCTTCGAGGGTCACTCTCAAAGACTGAGGATTTGTAGGCTCCCCTAAACCTGCTGGAGGTGATGTCAACTCTTCTGTACCTGATCGTGCTTTCCCACTGGGGAAACAAAAATTTTTAAAAAAAAGAGTTCCTGTGTAAAGAATACAGCTGGAAGTAGATAAAGCTGGACATTTGGATTTTTGATTTTGAGGGAAAGCTTCAGGAAATCAGGCATCTGCCATAAGGAGTCTTCTAAAGCCCAGCTTTACAGGGTGCCATGGTGCAAAGTGTTGGGTTTTCCAGCTTGTACCAAAAGAAGTATTAGTTAGGTAGTTATTTGCTTTAAAGCCATGTTGAGAAAAGCATCTTTTCCCATCTATTTTGGTAAATAGTTGATTTCCTCCCTGTTGTGAGGCAGAGATGGAGTATTGTGCCACAAATCAAATCACTGAAGTGTAATTGAAATCCAGCACTGCCATTCATCTGTACTTCTCAATAGAACTGTAAACAAGACAATTAAGACCACCTGCTATTAAACAAGAAATTTTGAAAAAATAATGGTTACAGCTCATGGAGTTAAAAAATAAAAAGAAGTAAAATGATAAAATAGTTATGCTTAGAGATACTTTACCAAGGTTTCCTTGATTTGGATATCTGTAGAAGAAAACTCCCCCATTATACATGGTAATTTCCAATTTCTTTTCTCAAGTAATCATTATCAGAGGCTTCAAAGAATTCTGTCTTCCTTACATCTTGTGAATCTCACAGTGTAAACTATTGTCTTAATGAACTTGTCATACTCTTTTATATCAATACATCACTCCCATCCATGGTTCTACCAGCACCTGACAGAGCCATTAAATAATAATTTTGCTAAGGTTCTTTCATTATTTTCCATATGTCTCATTTCCCACTTAGCTTGAATCAGAATCCTTCACCTGAAGTGTCGCACTGATCCACTTTCAGGCTGCTGTCACTGCAATGTTGCACGTGAGTGACTCTGTGAGCCAGAGAACACACACAGTGAGAAACCCGAGCAGAAAACATGTGCAGTGATGAGTAACAGCCAGAGAGCAAAAAACAGATAATATAAAATAAGGTAAGCAAATAAAATGATTGCAGTCTTACAGTTGCAGCTGCTTTCAGCTTAAGTGCTGTAAATGAATGCAGTAAGTACATAAAATTATGAGTGAGATCATAAAGAAAGTCATTCCAAGGATATTTATATTTCCATGCTTCTAGAAAACTGATCTGTGCTTGTTATGCTGTATCAATTTTATAAGGTATCTTATAACTAAAACAGGAACTCTGCATAATTGTGTATTCAAATATGTCAGTAAAAATATGCAAGAATTAAATCCTCTAGGATTATCTAAATTAAATTTTGTAGTTTCTTATATCATTTCTGCTGAACCTTATTATTCTTTTAATAAAACCACTGAAAGTTCACAAAGGGAGTAAATTGTAGGAAAAGTCCATAGCATTGCAGAGATGATAAAGATAATAAAAGCCATTCTATACAATCTTTCCTCTTCATTTAGATCTCCATTTAGAGATTGAATACTTGGAGGAGTTTTAGACACTTATGAAGAAACACTTGCAGTTTCTGGGTCATGGTTTCTCTTTTTTTTTGTCTCATGGTTCAATTTAAATAATTTATTTTCCAGTTTTCTCTGGCCTCTTAAAATTTTTGTTCATGAAAATCATCAAGCTAGTTCCTTATGAAAGCAGTGATCTTCTCCCAGAAGATTCCCTACTAAACAAATGACCAAAGCCTATTTTTCTTTTTTGAATAACAGTTTTCTGTGCATTGTTCAAGGGTTAAGTGATGTCATTCAGAGTAGGGAAAGAAGAAGAGGAAAGTTATAAAAGGCAGAGTAAACACCATGTAAAAAGAGGGTGCTGAAATTCTAATAAAAGACAGGAACTGGGATCTAGGACAAAATTTTATTGGATACTACTGCAGGACCAGAACAAAACCCTGATAAAATAATTAAAGGTTGGCCAGTCAGTGCAATTCAAAATAAATGTGTAGAAAGCAGATTATCTTCTCACATCCTGGAGATGATAGAGAAACTAAAACAGTCCAGTTGAAGAAATTTGAGAACACCACACCAAACATATCACATGTCACGTTTGTCACAGCATATACAAACCAGAACAGTGGTCACCCTCTGCAGGAAGCATGTGGTGGTTTGGAAGTGCCAGAAGAGACATCGGTGCATTGGCAGACGGTGACAAGAGCACTTTTAGTTCAGGAAGGGTGACAGGAGCCCAAGTCAGCCAAGATTTTGAGATCTGTCTGCACCCTTGTTCAAAGCAAACAGACAATAAAGAAAATCAGATTTGTTTGTATAATATCTGGAACAAGGTCATATATGAAACAGAGGAAATTCAAAAGAAAGCAGATAAAAATAAACGGAGCTGAACAGAGCCTTTGCCAGCCCTCTTTGACTTTGAAAGAGAGCATGTGTGCCCTTTCCCTGCTCTCAATTAAGAAACATACGATTGTGAGAAATTTTACAGAGTTCCCTTGGGAGAAAAGCTTCTTTATACCCCACTCTGAGGCCTTGCCATGGCTTTGTGTCCTGCCTTTGCCCTGTGTCTGCTGCCTTGCCCCAATCCCCTCTCTGTGCATCCTGTGGTCCAATGCTTCCCTGTGGCGCCCAGCAAGCTGCTCACAACCCCACGCCTCTGCAGGGACCAGGGCCCCTGGAACCAGGGCATCTGCAGGGGTCCATGGCCATGAGCTCCAGAGCATGATGGAATTGTTATTCCAGCAGAAATTGAAAAGTTTCCTAATTTTAAACTGAACAGAGCTTTGCAACCCCAAGTGAGGTCGGTGATGTCTGGGAACAATGGAATTAAGAGGATGAAAAAAATCAAAGTTGTAAGATACAGGAGGGGTTGGAGCACTGGAACAGAAAGACTGGGGGCTCTAAGTGGGCTTTGGGCATCTGGCAAAAAAGTTCATAAAAAGATTTCTTTTAGCCCCAGCTGTGGAAATTTCAAGTTGAATACAAGGACATGAGATATCTGATAGCTGAAGAAACACTCTTTGTGTGTGGCAAAAATATACTGATTTGAGGAGTGAGAAACTACATGTCTCAAGTTCGTGCAAAAAATATAAACCTGTCTAGACTCCAAACACAGTTTCTGAAATCCCTGTGAAGGACAAGACACAGTAAAATGGATTGAATTTATTAGAGTGGTCATAGTCATTAGACTACAATATTAGTCCTTAGCAATCCTAGATGGATTTTTTGCCAACAACAGTATTGATTCTAAGAAAAATGTGATTAAATTGCCTTTTAAGGGTCATTTAAGGATTGGGATATATAATAGATGGCTTACATTGGCCCTAAATAAACAGCAAACGTCAAGGAAATTATTAAGGTTTTTGCTTGTGCCAAAGATTATAAAAAAATCTCTAAGGAGACCATGTCAGTACAGTTCCTTGGAATAAGTACAGATAAGCTTAGGATGGGGGGGAGGGGGGGAAAGAAAAGAGGTATTTGGCTTAATCTCAGACAGTAAGAATAAATTTTCAAGACCCTCTTTAATCAAATCTGCTTTTGCTCTATACAGTGTATTTAAATGAGTGTCTGGCAGATGGCAGCAGTTTAGTGAACAACTTCACAATTTTCTGTGTAGCATGGGGTAAATTCTACGTATTTTTGCCTTCAGTCTAGCAGGTTGGTAAGAAAACAGGTGTTCAAATAATTGCTTACCAAAATTAAAAAAGGTGCCAAGGCAAGGTGAATATTTTGGTTAGTACTGAGTTATGGTGTTTTAATAAAGGTTCTGCACAATCCCCAGGGAGTGCAGCAGCAAGAGACAGATCCAGCAGAGGAAAACACAAGAGGCTGAGGTCCAGGAGCTTCTATTTGATGAAAGTTGTATCTGTGCCAGCCTGGTGGGAAGCAGCTGTGCTTTGTCTCAGGGTGTGAGGATGCCACCAAAGGGGTGGGACACAAAGGTGCCCAGCAGAGGCTGTTTGGAGCAAAGCTGAGGGCACAGGGAGCTGCGGGGTGCTGGGGCCACAGCGTGGGGCTCCTCCGTGTCTGTCAGCACTGGTGTCTGGGGTCTTGTGGAGGATGCATCCAGCAGTGTTTTGTGCTGTAAGGTATTCATAGTGAGCAGTGTGTGTGAGAGCATTTAGGTTGTTTGCTGGGGTAAGTGTGACACATTGGTAAGCCAAATATTAATGAGATGTTTGGCAAGAGCCAGGTCATCCGGGTGGGATCTGGGCCTTTGGGATGGCACTGGGAAGGAGCAGGTGGAGGCCTCTCTGGTAAGGGGGTACAGGGTAAATGGATGGTTCACAGAGTGCTGCAGGTGCCTGTGCAGGTGGCTGCAGGTGCAGAGAGCCTGGTGGTGATGAACAGGGCAGCGAGTGGAAGGGCAATGAGCACAGAAAGCAAAGTTCTGGCCAACTCCTTGAATACACAGTCTTCTAAGGTCCAATCTTTTGTTACCTACAAAATGTGTTGCTGCTGCATCCAAATTTCTTCTTTTCCTTCTTTTCTTTTAGAGCTTTTGCACTCCTCTCTCCTTGCCTGGTCTCTCCTTGTCCCAAATGGTCACATCCCCTCCCTTCCTCACCTCCCAGATTTTCTCCACCTCTCCAAGCACTGGTCATTTCCTCAAAGCCTTCAGCCTTGCACCACAGTAGTGACTTTTAGTTCAGGGGTGACTTTTTAACGCCACTAACCTCTTTTAAATAGGGCAGTCAAGAAAGATATAACATTTAGACCATTTTTCTTATTTTCTTTCTGGGAATAAAAATTGTACGATCACCCACAGTGCAAAATCAAACAGCTTCATGATTTCTCTGGCTGAATAACCTTGGATCATTTTTCAGTATGACCGGTTGGTGCATTGCACATCCCTCTGTCCAAATGGAAAACAACATAGTCAGAAGCCAGATTTGCAGCTGATTTAAATTGGCATGGTTTTATTTTATTCAATTGAGTTTTGAACAGGGTCTAGCAATGTATCTAGAATTCAGTATATCTCCATCCTTCTTCCTGCTATCAAAAGATTAATCTCAAAATGATATATAACTCTGTATTTTCCATATAAGATACCAAATTAGATTAAGGTGAGACCATGCCATTTTTAATTCTACCATTTTTATTGATAGAATAAAATTGTCATTAAAATAGAATTAAATTTTAGTAATAGTCCAAATATTATTTCATAATCTTATATAAAGCACATACAATTAACTAATGCAAAACACATCAGGAAATTCAGTTCTCAGAATTTTTTAACAAGATCTCTGCAACTGGGCAAAAAATGGAATATAATTTTATCATGTTGAAATAAATTCTACACTCATACTAATTTGCTTAGTGAAAATCTAGAGAAAGTGTTCTGTGGGGGTTGTAGGAGACTGACTGCTGGATTATCTGCATTCAAAATACTGTGCAGTTTCCTCCTCCTTCTCAGGGAGGTGCTGATGCCTCAAAGAAGCATCAGACAAAATTAGATCATTATATTTTGTCAGGTGGATGTTCTGTTCCTTTCAAATGTTCAGCAACCCTCACTTTTGTGTAAAAATAGGACCTGCTTCTTGTAACACAGGTTTATGCCTTTCCAATTCTTATTGTCTATGTCACTCTTGAACTGTCCCTTTGTGCCATGAAACTCAGCAATCAGCTGCATGTTAAGGTGTCAGTGGCCAGGTGAGGAGTGGGACCACTAGGACTGGAAGATGGATTCCAAACTGCAGTGAAGGAAAATGAGAAACCTTGGAACAACCTTCCCCCTTGTTTTTACAAAACATTACAGGCTATGTTTGGGTCTTCCATGAAATATGAGTCCTAGGATCCATGCATGCAGAAAGAGGAGGGGAATACAAAACTGGTTTACTGACTGCAGCTTAATTTTTATTGGGCTTGGGTTTTTTTTCTTTCCCTGCAGAACAGCCCATGGAAAATAAAAACAGTGTTTATGTGTTCAGCTGTAAAAAAATTACCATTATTTGCCATGAGAAGGTCAATGTGTCCTGGAGAGAAATTAAGCTAGCAACGATTGTCTGCTGTCCTCCTTTCCCACCACCATGGGAAAGCTGTCATTAAGAGTCTGGCTTTGTCCTTCCCAGGCACAGGACCAGAGTGGATACCCTCACACACATCTGGGGTAATACCTCTCAGAGAACATCACACTGTTAAAGTCCCCCTTTCAACCACGCCTGCTGAGGAAAAAAGGCACAGTAAAGACACGTGGAATTTCTTGTACATGTCAGTACTTTGGGTCATTACATAAGCTGGCACCAATGTCTTGGCTTTCTAGTCTCTGAGAACTGTGGTGACCATCTGTAAGATCTGAATTTTGCAGCTGTATTCAATAAGACAGTGTTGGACTAAATCTTGGAAAAAAGTGCCTAATGCCAAACTGTCTATCACTGTCAATTTGGCTGTTCTTTAAACTTACAAATATAAATTTCCCTGAACATCTGGGAAAGAGTAATAAAGTCAAAATGCCTCATTAAGCAATACATGCTTCGGCCTAATGAATGTATCACTTAGGAGATAAAGGATGAAGCATAATTAATGACACGTGATAACAGAGAGATTGTCTGGACCACACTGACCTGTCTTTCAACTTTAACTCTTAGAAGAAAGAGGTTGCTTTGTGTAAAAAGGGCAAGTTCATCCAGGGCTTGTCCAGACCAGCACTGCCAAATAAACCAGATTATGACAGTGGTGTCATGCAGATAGCAACTTTCTGTAAGCTGGCCTTCCATAAATTTGTTAGACATGAGAAGGTTTCTAATTTACTTTATGAGGCAGATAGGGAAACTGCAGTCAAAATCAAACACAGCCTTCAAATAGTAAATGCCTTCAAACAGTTCAAGCTTAAATCAGTTCTTGAGTCCCTGGGAAAAAGAGAAGCATGTAAGGGAACAAATCTTGAAAGTAATCTTACTCAATATTGATGAAATTTAAGGCTCTCAAATGTCTACAGGAAGGTGGGAATGAGGCTGATCCTAAGTCATTCAATACCGATGAGACTTTGTCTATTGACTTTTTGGCCTCATATTTAAATGCAGCAGTTTTTACCTTCTGGTGGTCAAAGCCAGAGATATCAATTCTCACATAAAAGCATCATCTAGTGAAACTCAGTGGGGAAAAGAAAACTGAGTGAAATGTTGTTGCTTACTGTAAAAACCTGTAAAAACCTGTGCTGGCAAATATTTGTTATTGTACCACTTAAGTTGTAAATCTATTAAAATAGGAAGGAAATTAATATTGCTAGGTGGAAGCATAAAAGCCAATGTAATATTGACATTTTTATTTCCTTTCAACTGGTATTTAAATCATGTATCTTTTTTTTGAAAGTACTGCTGCTATTGAAATTTAATTAGCAAGATTAGCCTAAAGTGTAATGGTAAACAAAGTAAACAAATGCAAAGTAATTAATTTTTCTATTTCTTAAGCAACATATTCATGTTATAAAACTGTTAAAAATATTTCAAATTTGGAAATTTAAATAAAGCAAGAAAGCAAGCCTTTAAAAAATAAAAGTATAAACTGCCTTAGGAGGAACCACAGCTTGCATTAATCCGTGCTTTTGTGTTGCTTAGGTTGCTCCAAAACATTCAGCTTGAGGTGCAGTCCTGATGTTTTATAGCTTCATTTTATAGCAAAGGTCAAACAAAAATATATTAAAAACATTTTAATGTACATACATGTATACATATATGTATTCATGCCCCAGATACGTAACGAGTGGAGATTGTTTCTAAGTGAGCCAAAATCAAACGGGGCATTGAGGAGAGTAAAATTTGCAGAGCAGGCATTCTGACTCTGACTAATGGGATGAAGAAATCATTCACTATTCTGCACTTTTGTCATGACAATCCTCATATCCCTTCAAGTTTGATTCTAACCAGCAGCCAAATAATCCCTCCAAGCCATCCTGTGATTTCCTCTCCCTTGCCTGAGAGATCTGCAACCCCTGATCTAAAGAAGTTTGCTGGGCCTTTGGTAAGCCCTCGGTGCCCTGCCCTTGTTTCCCCTTCAGGCGTGCGCAGCCCGAAGTGCCCTTGCAGGCCAAGACGTGCGGGAGCAGCGGAAAGAGCTTGTGCGGAGCATCTGTTTGGGAGCCTTCCTAGAGGCACATCCCTGCCGGCTGCTGATGGGAATCATCTGCGGGAACGCCGAGGGCCTGAGTCATGGGAGCTCTTGGGGCTTCATTACTGAGAAGCAAATTGCCGGGGTCCTCTCCCCCGCCAGCTGCTCTTACAAAACAACAGGCGGAACGGGAACCAGAGAGGCGCTTCTCAAACAGCCGCGGACCGACCAGCGGCTTCTGCTCCAAACGTGTGTCTCTAATTTGTGCGGCCTCAAATGATGGCCCGCTTATGTCTGCCAACAGGGAACACTGAAAAAGGGTGAACAACTCTGTTTCTGCAGAGCAGGAAAGCAGGTAGTGCGAAGGGGATAGTCGCAGTTTTCAAACTAGAGCAAAGGGGTTGGATGCAGTCGATAGACAAAAGTAGCTTTAACATGGCAAATGTGGTGGAGGAAGCCAGCGTGACTGTCTGCACTAGAGTTTAACCCCAGCAGCATTATAAATAAGCATGCCTGTTTTCTAAATAAATGAAAACTCTGGTGGCTTAAGATAACATCAGCAGCACTTTACAGTTCCAGCATTGTACCAAAAAACCTGCAAAATCTCATGCAAAATTTATATAACCGTGATTAGCACATTCATCCCATGCAGGACAAAATGAAGCTCTGCCAGGTACTGGGCTAGGCTTCCTATCCACAGCCCAGGGCTGAGTGTATGGGCATTGCTTTTGCCACATTAATGTTAACAAGAGAACTATAATTATCTTGCAGAGAGTGTTTCTGCATTTAGCAGAGACATGCTTTTAGCTTGTAAAGAAACAATTTGCTGGTGAAGCGGGGACAGATTTTGTTTCAATCTCAATATCAATAGCAAGGATGCACTGTAAAAAGATTGCATTTTTCTGGAGTTACTGCACAACTGAGATGTATTTTGTGTGTAGTAATGAATTAATACATTTCATCCATTTCTGTTGCAAGACTTTTGTGGAGCAGCATCACCACAGACGAGCACAGTACCTGTATTACATGATTCTTTCCTAAGGTACTCCACACTGACACAAAAACACATGTATCAGACTGAGGGAATTTCTGTGGTTTGCAGCCAGGATGAATATAGCAACTTGGTGACTATCCAAGAGTATTAAAAATTAAGAGCTTAGAAAAGTTTTTTGTATAGCAATAGTTGAGACACCACAGAATTTCCTGTTTCTAATGCAAGGGGACTGTGTGGAAGCTGTTGCAAACATCCTTTTTTACTGGGAACCCCTGTATTATGTCTGGATTTTGAACTGAGTTCTTCCATGCTTTAGCACAAACATGTGACGTGTGGCCATAAAGCAAGTACGTCAGTCATTTACAATTTCTGGGCTACATAGCATGACTACAAAGTATGTGATGAGGCTGGGACCCTGTCAGATAGATGAAAGCTAAAACTTAGTGTCAGTGGGGAGTGACTTCAGAAGAGATAGGCTAGAGGTCAGGCTGGAGGAAGAAAATAAATGCAGGAACCCCAAGGCAGGAGGCAGATAGGGAGAAGCTTCTCTTTTTTTTACAAAATGCTGGAAGACACACTGAAAGAAAAGCTGAGGACACAGAGGCTGGACTGTGACCCAAGTTGACACCCAGATCCTCAAGGAGTCTGAAACAGACAGTATTTGGAGTCTAGACATATCCAGCCAGTAGAGGGAAGTCATTGCTCCTTTCCACGTGGCACTCCTGGAGTCACATCATAAGTAGTGTGTCCCGTCTGGGGCATCCCAGGACAGGAGGGCTGCTGACAGGTGTGGGCATCCAGCAGAGCTCCCCCAGGATGGTTTTGACTGGACCACGTTCATGTACAGAGGGGCTGAGGGAGATGGGGCTGCTCAGCACAGAGAACAGAAGGCAGACAGCATCTCATTGCTGCCTTCAGCTCCCTTGGGGTCAATCATTATGGGGAGGACAGAGCCAGACTCTTAAAGCCAAGGAATGAGACACAAAAGTCACCAATTTAAGCTAGGGAAACACTAAGCACTGCCTGTGCCATACTCCCCAGTGGGTAAGTGGGGAATGAGCCTTACTACACGCGATGACCAAGGGGTAAATGTCTCAGCAGGTGGGGTAGGCTTTGCATTGGTCCCAGGGCCAGGGAAGAGGAATGAGGAGTAAAGCACTTAAAACTTGACGTATTTTTTGGTATCTTATCTTATTTTTATACTTCAGCACCAGAAATAAAACACCCTTCTCTTCAACTCACAAAGTTGAATGCAGTTTTGGCTGTATTTCAAGTGGGGATTGGACATTATTGAGGGGATGGTCACCAGCTCTAGTTTGTCAAAAGTGAAGAAAAAAAATCCAAATTTGTAATAATCGGGTTGCCAGAGTATTTGTACTGCTGGTTGTTTGTTGCAGTATTTCTATGCTTGCAGATGGAAAGCCCAAATAGGACCTTGGCTCTGCTTTGAATGCAAGTGCAGATGTCGAAATTGTCTGTAGACGATTTCTAATGTGGCCAAAGAATGCTATCTATAAATGTGCACAGCTATTTCACTGGTATTTAGGCTATTGTTTATAAAGAAATAGATAAGAAGATGAGAATTTGCATGTTTATAATTTGCTGGCCTGTAGAAAACTGTTCAAGAGAAAAATCAAGAAGGATGTGTAATAAGTCTGTTCCATTTTATTTCTCAGATTTCATTTGGGTGGTTTATTTATTTATTTAACTATTTGATTTTCCCCTCAGCTGTACTTACTGGAAAATACTCATGAGATGTATGTTCTGAATGCTTTCATTTACCCTTAGCTGACCTGGACATCTTTAACATGTGCATACTCCTAAGTTGATAGACCTGGCATACATGTTTTGAAAGTCACATGTATCACTCCAAGAGGGTAATTCAAGAATCTTTTTGTGCTTTACTGACAGCCTGGTGTGGTATCTCATCCTTTCAGTATGTTTTGTTTGAAGGCTGGATTCCTTCCCTGTGTTTTGTTTTGCTTATTCATGAGCCAAAGTAATTCCTGTGCTTAATTGAGTTCCTTCGTTAACGAAACAAGGTTTTTAGTTTACAAGTTCTTATGTGTAAGGAATAGGCTGGTGTTTATTGCCTTCAGCTATGTGTCCCATGTTGTGAACTGCAGCCACTTTCAGCTTTTTTTCCTGCTTAGTGCTTTCTTTCTGGCACAACTCACACCAGCACCATTTGGGGGACTGAGGCAAATGCCTTTGGCTTAGGGGTCAGTTTGGAAGCACATTCTTAAATTTTGAGTGGTTTCCATTGCAGAATAAAATAAACAAAAAGCCTGTCCACTTGCATGCATGCTACTCATGTGAGTACGGGATCTTAGAAGGTCTATTTGTCTTTAGTAAATTGGTTTTATGTGAACAAAACGGAACTGTGGATTTTATCTTTGTGCTAAATATAGTGACTCCATGGTGTTAAGTCTGTAAATTCAATTAAACTTTCTTAAAACCTTCAATTAATTTTATTTAAGCCACATGAGGACTTATAGCTATAAGCACTGTTGGTCAGGAAAATCTTTTCCTCAAAGTTTGATAAAAGCATAAGGAAATGTATTTGTGAGAGGCTGCATATATTCATGATAGCAGTTATTTCTGTCAACCACAGCTCAGTAAAATATGATGTCTATTTTCTGAAAGATAGATTATCAAGAAAAGCTATGATTTTCTGCTTCAACATCCAACAGTGCTTGGATACGTTAATGGCTTTTATTAATGCAGATCGTTCAATTCCAGATCCTTTTGGCTTTCATAGAAGACTGGCAAATGGAGTAAATATAAAGTCCTTTTCTGGCCACTAAAGCTTTTCGTGAGTAAATATGCATAAACATTCAAGTTTCTTTTGATGGAGTTCGTCCCTAAACATGTCATTCTCATAGAAGAGGGTCAGAACCTATGGAAAAGGGGCAAGAATTGGAACCAACAGACCCCATAATCGTTCTGAGTGTGTAGAAGGCCAGACCCATCAATGGGAAAGATGAGGTACATTGTGCCAACTTGGGTTGCTGAGACCAAATGCAACCTCTAACAAGCAGAAAATCCTCCTCATCCCCACAATCCTGCATATATTGCAACTTCTACTAAAATTGCTTTAAGGGACACAGTTCACCCCAGACCACCTCCTAGAAAAGACTTGTGTTCAAAGCTCATTATATAAACAGATCCCTTTTACAAAATATCCAGAAACGGTGAATTCAGTCTTTTTTCATCTATTCTCATTTTTGTGCTTTACTTAATTTGCACTTTAAGTTATTGCATTGAATTTGATAGACATAAAAATACACTCTATTAACTGTGTTTTACTAGCAAACTGGATATTTCAGCTTTATTTTTTAACTTGGAAAAATGAAAAACAAAACCAAAAAACTCAAAAAAAACTAAGCCTGCCATCTGGGATGATTATTATTGTTTATAAAACTTTAGTAGTTTAGTGCAGTAAAAGCCAATTAGATACTGATTTTTTTTTAATCTTGTCCTAGAGCTGAGAGAAATCTTGGCTACTATCTAGAACCTCTAAATCAGGATCCTTTCTAGCTGATTTATTTTATGTACAGGGGATTTCAGTAAGGATAAGAAAATCTACACATTAATCTTCTATTTGTGACAAAATCCACATGTTCATCTCCAGTTTGCTGTTTTGTTAACAGCGCAACGAAATGTGAATAACAAACTGTAAAGATGTAAAATGGATA
Source organism: Rhipidura dahli (assembly GCA_013399225.1). Lineage (NCBI taxonomy): Eukaryota > Metazoa > Chordata > Aves > Passeriformes > Rhipiduridae > Rhipidura > Rhipidura dahli. The sequence goes on from VXAC01000484.1 coordinate 390,484, forward strand.
ATCCAGCCACCAGTGGGAGAGCAGGACACAGGTATTTGTTTGCCTTTGGTTTTGAAAAATAACATTTCTTTAATCCTGTGCATTACTTGTGTTGAAATCACACTGCAAGACACTGGTGTGTGCAAATACAGTTGCTGGCCTCCCCACACTGTTCCAGTCAGAGAAGAGATTGAGAGACATGACACACAGCAAGTGGTAGCTGAACCTTTGAGGGTACTCGTAGGACCTGCTGAAACTCCAAGGTGAGAGAACAGGCCATTTTTTGCTCCCCCATTTCAGACTGAATGCTGTCACAGACTGGTGACGTCCAGCAGCAAAATCCAAAAAGGAGACAGAAAAAGATATTAGGAGAGATGGATCTGTGGACAGAGCTGTGTCCTGTGATGACTCTGGAATAATCCATGGTTTATAGCTATGGAGGAGAGAATGGGATCTTGATGGGAAATTTTTTTTACAGCAAGAATTACAAGCTGACCTGAGGGAGTTCTCTTTACAGGAATTGGTGAACATGGGATTCACTGACTGTATCAGTGAGCATGTTGTTGAGTGTATGTGACAAATAATGTGTGATAAAGTCATCCTGCTCTCCAGATAGTCTGTGCCAACCCGAATGAGAAAAGAACAATAGCTGGCATGTTTACAGGAAATGTGGCTAATTGCTTCTTTTAACTTGTTTATGTGTGACAGAGATTTTATATTTTTGAGCTATAAAAGTAAGGCTTAAAAGTGCAACTCTCTTAAAGGCTGGAAGCACATTCAGATGACAGCTTTGGCCAGAGTGAGAGATGGAGCCTGGACTTGCAGAGTTGTCGGTACCCCAGGGCTGGGCATCTCTTCCTGGTGCTCACAGACGTGGTGTGGGTTATTCACCTGCTCACTCAATGGGGCACCTGAATTTTCTGGGTTGCAACACTGTGCCTGCCAGTCTGAGTGACACTGAAGGTGCTTGTGTTTGCAGGTCACCTGTTTAGTGGTCAGAGGGCCTGCTTTCCCCTATGAAACTTGTGCATGTTAACCTCATGTATCTTCTCAGTCACCTCTGAGGTCTCATGGGCTGCACTGATGGCTGCATTGATCCTGAGTTTGTTCTGTATCCTGCTTTTCCATTATGGCCACTGAATGCTGAATTGCTACCAGCAGCACTTAACAACATCAGACTGTTTCAAATCCGGTTTAAGAGCCTCCTTGGTAAAGCAGAGCTTCATCTGGGGTCTCCAACAACTTGCATGACAAGGCTGCTAGCTGAAAAGGTGATCTATTATTCATTTGGGTAGAATTTTGTTCAGAGACATGCATAGGACAGTTACATTTGGCATGATCCTGGAATAATCATCCCAGCTGTGTTTTTATCCAGGTGCCTGGCAGCCAGAGAGAGACGAGTGTGGATCAGCATACACTGTTGCCTTGTATAACTGAGTAGGTCCTGAAGCTGGGAGTTTCTTGCTTTCCTTAAAACAAGATGATCACATGGAAGGCATCTTCATCACCCTGAATTTCTTGACTTAAATCAGCCAAGAAAGTCTCACACAGGTAGGTGTGAAAGGACCTGGCAAAGAGCTCTGTGCCAGACTCCTGGGAGCAGTAGGGAAGTCATCCACTGGATACATGGGTAGGAGCTATGGAGATGGCAAAGAAGTGCTTAGGATGGGAATCACCTCTGTGCATCTGCAGAGCACTAATAAGAGGTCATGGATAATGGCTGTTGTATCAGTTGCTGACTGTTCTTGGATTTTGTATTTGGGACTGAAATGTGCTGCCTACTGGCCCATGCCTCTCACACAGCCCCCTCTTGGCACTGCTGAGGTAAAACACAGGGTGACTTCTGCTGGTGAACACCTTATCCCAGGAATATCATCACACTCTGCAGGAACATCCATGTCGACTGCCAACAGACACTTCCCCAAGTACTCATGGCAATTCACTTGCCTAATTAAATGAGCAGAATTGCTTCATTCCACTTCTGGTGTAAATCTGCAGTAGTTTTATCAGGATCATGCTGTAAACTTTTATGCTGTAATCAGCACAGAACACATCTGGCTATTTCCAGAGCATTTGAAGGGCCAAAATGTTACATTTTTATGTGCAGTTGGTTAGATCACTCTCACAGCCTCTTCTCTAAACAGTACTTTATTGCAATTTTAGTTTCTCTAGACATCCTCCAGTTGCTAATGAGTGCTACTTTAATTAAAACATGATATTTTCCTGTATTTCCCTGCATTTTTTTAAGAGTCAAATTCATTAGCAAATAGTGTCAAGGGTGCTATTTGTTGACAGTTCTATACAAGTGTTAAACTTGCAAACTGTGGACTCATTAGGAATAAACCATTTCAGAGTAGGAGCTGTAGGTGATGAGATCTCTTTGCCTACTGTGACCTTTCCGCATGTAGGGGAACAATCAGTCTGTCCTTTGTTGTGCTACCACAGCAGAAAATTATTCCACACAGTAGATATTTTGGTTCTCCAGTCAATAATTTCCTCCCAAAATGAAAAAGAGATCTTAGAGATCAGAGATTAATCTCAGAGATCAATAATATCCATACAAAAAAACTATCCTAATACTTTCTTTTAAATCATGTTGTTCAACTCTTTAAAGCAGTCATGGTACCTAAAGAGGGTTCCAGGCACTTGGATTATATCTTGTCTTCTCTTTCTGTTCTGTCCTCTGAGTTAAAGCTAGTCTTCATTTTTACCTTTTAATGACAATTTTATTTCTCAAACAACTTTGTGAGATGAAAAATAACTCTCGATAAATGAAAGCAGTAGTAGTATGAACAAAGCCAGGCAGCCAAGACACAATCTATCATGACCATCCAAGAGGAAAAAAATAGTAACAAGATATGATTTGAGTTTTTTGGGGTGGGTGGGTTGGTTGGTTGGGGTGGTTTTCTTGGTGGAAGAGCATGCATGTGGTTTAAATACCTTCACAGGACTGATATATATAAAAAATAGACTGTTTTGAAATACCTTCACAGGAGCTTCCAACTCACAAGGAAGTTCTAGTCACGCAATCAAGAGGAAAAGTACTTCTCAGTCTGGATTGAGAAGAACTCAAAGAACTCCTAAGAGACTCAACTACTTTCACCTAAACAACCTTGGAGGTGTTGGCTTTGACTGGTAGAGGTGTGAATGCACATTCTTATGGGTCCAGTGCAGATAACCTGTGTGAGAAGTCAGGGACAGGGTTTGCTGATACATTCTGAGGTGCTCATAAGTGACATCTCAGAAGCTATACTTTTGAGCAGGGCGAATCCCAAGTATATCTAAGTATATATGTCAGCGATGAAGAAAAAGCTTGGGAGAGTATCTTTAGCTGTATAAATAAAATAAAAAGGTGAAAGATTAAAGAGCAAAAATGGATCAATAAGGGTAAAGCAGGCTCTTAACATGAATTCAAAAAGAAGAACATGCTTGAAAAACTGAAAAGTAATTGCCAAAATAAGAAGTTGCAATTTGAACTGCAATATATAGAGCATATAAAATATATTTCTGGTTTGGGCATGTACCGCTCCCCTTTTGTCTCAGTTTTACTGAAAATGTCTCTCTCTGCACATTAAACAGACTGCCTCCATTAAATCACAGTAAGATAGAATTCCCTATCTGCAAGAAATCCTTGCTTAAACCTCAGTTAATGCCATAAAAACACATAAATATTTCATAAATATTTTCCTGTTATATATTAAGAAAAAAATTATCTATGAAGGTGTACGTTATAAATAAATTTAACCCAGTAAAATTATCCATGTCCGAAGTGCTTTGCCCAGCACTCTTTTAAAGTAAAGTCAAAGGGCACTTGTTTCTTAGGCAAACTAATTACCAACTCTGGTCATGCCTTGAATGATGTGGCACAGATTTTGTCACTCCTGGTATAGAGTTTTTGAATGCTGCATTGAAAGAGCATAAATTTAAATATTCGTGGTTTATTATCAAGTGTATCTTATTTTTTCCTTAGTCTTTCATTTATTTCCCCATTCAAAAAATATCTTATAAAGGGTTTGAGTCATATTGCAACTCCAAGCTTCTTTAATATATTTCCCACCAATTCTCTGTAGTCAAGGGCTTCAAAGTTCAGGACTTTAATTCTCTTATCTCTTGCCTTATGCATACATAAAAACAAAACCTGTTACTCACAGAAAGAGGGTCAGAAGAAATGAAAACAAACTTCATTCTTGTGTGTGCTTGCTTCCTTTCCTCCCCACTGGAAGAGAAATAGGAGAGACTCATTCCACACCTCTCTATTTGACTAAGGCAACCAATCCCTGATTAATGTAATAAAACAGATTCCCCAGGGGACAAAACATCAGGCTAACAAAATAAAAATACAAAATAAATGTGGGGAATGCACAACAGGTGCATACTTTAAAAAATTGTGCTCTATTATCCTGTTTTCTGTGATGCTCTCTTATGTGGACTAGGAATGAAAAACCAGCACAACCCACATGTGTACCACTGTTTGTAGACTAATTTACATAAATGCCACAAGTGTTTAAAGATAGCATTTAAATAATGTAGTTTACGAAAGAAATGCTGTAGACTTTATTTTTTTTTGCATTTATTCAAACAATGTGTGACTGACCAATCATGTGCTATTTTGAAAGATGTTTAAATCAAATTTATTAGCCTTTTCCTAATTAATCAGAGTAGCTCACTCAGCAAGAAAGAAGGCATTTGTTGGAAACCATCAATGAAACAGTCACAGAGCTGACAGTCATTACGTGGCCCATCATCTGGGTCTGTGCTGTGCATTTGTGTTTCTCCTGATCTAATTGCACATTTACTTGTAATTTGGTGAAAGTCTGCTTAATTTTTTTTATGTGGTAGGGACAGCTCCTTCTTCATTAACATTAGTGAATCAGTGGAGGATGGTTACAGAGTAAAGACAAAATCTTCTGGTGTTGCTGCAGAGATGACAGCCATGAGGTGGCTGGGTCACAGAAAAAGCCTTGCATCCATCCATCCACCCATCCATCCATCCATCCATCCATCCATCCATCCATCCATCCATCCATCCATCCATTCATCCACCCACACAGCAGAAGTTATCAGTCTTCAGTCTGGCACACTTCCCAAACCCAAGCAATATACCTGTCTTCTCCCAAGCCTTAAAACATGGCTCAGACCCTTTGAAGTGACAAGTGATCATGAAGCATCACTATAGAAAACAGAGTAACTCAAGATGAAGAAGTGGATTGCCATCAGAAAAATTGTGTTGAATAAGGCAGATCCCAATAGGATCATGAATGTCATTCTCCTTTTTTCAGTTTTCAAGAGTGAGTATGCATGGCACTTCAAGGAAACCAGAAATCCCTCCAGACACGTTAAATTCCAACTCAGCTTTATATTATTAAGTAACTAATGTGATCCAACCATGCCTATAAACACAAAAAGTGCTAAACACAAGCAAAATAGCCCTTTTTACTGTGAATAGTACTTTGTTTTGGACTTCATGGTATCTTTCCCTGCAACAGTCTACAGAGGATGTGAATTCCAATAGCCCATTTTCTAAAAATAGTGAAACGTACAGTTAATGTAAACATTCTGCTTTCACTTTTGGGTTATGCTACCCAGGCAATGACAGATGACACTCTAATGGATATACTTATCCTATCTCTTTTCCATTAAAAACAAACAAACAAACAAAAAAAAAAACCAAAAAACAAAACAAAAGAGTATGTTTTGGTGTGTAAGGTGTGTTCTACATGCAAAACAGGAAAGTGAGGCAATAGAGCACAGAGGAGCCCAGTCCTGCAGTAAAAATAATGTCCTGCCTCCCAAGCCTTCCTGTGATAACAGGATTTAGAAGCTTCCACATCAACCCAAATGAATGCTGAAGAACATTCCTAAGTGCTTTGATCATAACAGTTGTCCTGCAACAGGCACCTACCCTGGCCCTTAATGCTCAGCATGTTTACACTGAGAGGAATTTCCAGAGGTCTTCAGAGAGTTAGGATGCACCTTCAGTCAGAACACTGTGACCCGTGTAGGGGTTCCAGACAAGCAAATGAAGTGTAGGAGGACAAAGAACAGCTCGGTCCTCAGGCAGCCAGCAAGCAGGGTTTGGGCACAGTCTTGCAGGAACTCAGCTGTGCTGCTTCTGATCTGAGCTGGGGCAGTTATCTTGCCACAGTGTTGGATATGCTGGTTTAAAGCTGTGAGGCTGTGAGCCTTGTGCTGGGCTTCAGGTGTGACCCCTGGCTTGACTTTTTCTGGGCTGTGAAGCTTTTTGCCCTTTCATGCTTGCTGACAACCAGAGTTACTTTTGAGTCGAGGATGCTTTTAGCCCTTTAGCTTCAACCTCCCGCTACCAAGAACGAACACGCAACAGATACTTTTACTCAGTTTAACTTGCTCTATGTCACATTCTTTCCCTGCTGGAAAGGTTATTTCAACATCTTGCTGATTTGTTGCATTTGCTTCTCCTTGCTCACTGTCTGCTCTCAGCACAGGACTCGCCAATTGCTTTGCTTCGCTGAAACCTTTACTGTAAGAAGGCTGAGATCACTTTCCTGAGCGGTATTGGGTGGGAAGCGTTGCCTGGGTGCTTTTTGTACTCATTTAAGGACAACTGTAAATGATATACTCATATATAGACTACTTGCCAGCCCTCAAGGCTCTTGGTAATGATTTATACATTCTGCCACTATACTTAGAGAACTTCTACTACAAAAGCTTACTTTTTTAAACAGCTATTCTTAACTCTGCCTGCCTTATTTTTAAAACTGCTCTTTTTTTTCAGGTAGCAAAGGTTCACAAAGATAGCAATACATTTTAATGACTAGTTTTGTAGACTAAACCTGAGAAATAAACTCTGAAGGAATTTTATCATCCCAGTTATCTGGTTTTAAAGATGTTGCTTCTCTAAAAATTGAGACCAAATTGCGCAATATTTTGTTTCAACTCCTAATCCGTATTTTCTTCAGTTCCAGTCTCCCCACTTCTAGGCTGCAAATGTAATGAATAGGTCTGATTTACAAGATGGATCATGAGAAAGCAGAAAAGGTCTCCCTGCTGCTGTCTGCTGGTCACAGACAATTCCACTTCAGTCTTCCATTCAAAACAGAAGAAGCTGCAGAAAATAAGTGTTTCCATAAAAAATAGACAGGGAAATATCTGCCATGGAAAACAAGAGACTCCAGTAAAGAAGCTTCAAAAAAGCTGCTCATCCTCTTTCCTCACAGAGAGGAACAAAGAATTTTTGCATCTCTCTATAGTTAAGGTAAAAGAAAGACTATGCTTTTATAAAAACTTGTCCACTCTAATTTCTGAAGTCTTCCTCATTCTGACGAAGGAAACAATGCCTTTTCTAAGCATGCAGAAGTTAAAGATCTCAACCCACCATGATTAAACTCAGAAACATTTACATCATATATGACATTCTATTCTGCTTTTAGCAATAAGTTTTCTCCAGGATCATATTTTTCACCCTAGCAAAGATGGACAGATGTGATCAAGAAGAGTCAGAGCAAATCAAATATGTGTAGTGACATGACATGTTGCAGAGCATGTGTAGCAAAAAACTTTCTGCTCCTTTTTGGTTGCAATTTGTGAGACTGCCAGAAGAGGAGACTAATCATATGGTTACACTTGCTGCATGTGGAGGAGCTCTAGTGCAAATAAAAGTTTTACTGAATCAGCAGGCAGCTCTCTAATGCTGTTACTTCTGCTCCTGAGGTTTTTTCCAAGGTAGGAGTTATAATTTATGCACAAGGAGAGCAATCAAAAGTCCCCAGATTTGTAGAACGAATGTGATAGGGCATGTAAAGAATGGTCTTAAAATCTCAAATACAAACTAATGTGTATTGATTTTTAATAAAGTAAAAATTAGATGCAATGCTGTTTTCCATTCTTTGTTGCTGTGTCTTCCTAAGGGGATAAATTTTAATTCAAATGTAAAGATAATTCAAGTGGGGATTTCAGCTTGCTCTCCAGCAATCTGAATTGGGGAATATGGTGCTGTCCCATATTTGAAGCTGAACTGTTTATGTACCAAACACACAAGGTATTATTTCATTAGACAAGGCAATACCAAAGTCACTCACCAGAGTGAATGTTTATATATTGGCAGTGACCTAGTTTTTAAAGTGGAAACAATTATAGCAGAAATTGAGGTTTTCTCATAGGATTTTATGATTCAGAAACACAATTCATGCCATATAAACAAAAATGCTTCCAGCCTAAAAGCATGTGTATCAATTTTATAGAATGATGATCCCAAAATGGCAAATGGAAATAAAGATTTACTGTAGACATCAATCTTAGATACTGTTTTCATTTTACTAATCAGAAGTTGCATAGTATGTAAATGTCATATATAATAAAGGAAATAAAATATGTTTTAGTAGCTGGATTATGCCAGAACAATACAATTTATATAAATAGTTTGTCTCAGCTAGAAAGAATTCATGAGTGCTCTCAGAAGAATATTTTTTCTATGCAAATGGAGTTGGATGTAGAGGACTCAAACCAAATTGGATGCAGAGAACTATAGCATCTCTTGCTGCATCAATCTTGTTTCCCAGCGCCTGAAGCCTCCCAGCACTATACGTGTCTGAGGCAGTGTCCAGGCACGCTGGATCCCTGGCAGACACTCAAGGACTCAATCTGACATGGAATTTCTCCGTGACTGCACCCACTGGCAAGCTCTGTCTAGCTGGGCTCCTTCTCATCAGCTTCCCCTCCCAGGGTCACTCGAGGCCACAAGGAGCTGGCTCAGAACAGGCTTCTGCCTCACTTGACCACAACGGGAAAAAGGGTGGAGAGGCTGTCAGGTACCTTTCTTGTGTATGAGAAACCAGCTGCTCCTTCCACTGTGACCTCATGGCTTTGGGGAAAATATCTTGTTTAGATTCCTTTAGTTTCCTCTCACCATGTGGTCATTCTCCCTGGCAATAGGCACCTGCTCTTGGCCACATCTCTGGCTGCCTTGGGAAGATAGAAGTGCAGGAATGGCCAATGCCCATCCGGTTCTTTCTTAATGCTCTTCTTCAGGGTGTGACCTTATCTTTTTGAATGTGTGGTGTTCCTTCATATTCAGATGGTCCATCTTTTGGACACATTGCATCTTGCTGTTTGTTTGGGATTCACTGCCTATGCATAGAGTAAGGTCAAAAGTGAATACTGTGCATATTCTGGCTTGCACCCTGTTCTGAGTGATCTTAGTAGCACTTAGTAGCAACTCCATGATTTCTGCTACAGTTTTATCAACTCTAGGAGATACCAAGTCCTGCTGGAAAATCTCCAAGGACCTGAACACATGTAAAAAAAAAAAAAAAAAGAAAACCAGTTCTCATAGCTAATTTTATTACTAATTTTTATTCAATTTTTTTTTATGTTTTGAAAGTCACTTACTAGACCTTATTTTGCATTTATCTGTCTTGCCTATCCTGTTGTTACTTAATTATGTGATGGAGGGGTAGTCTTCCAGAAATTAGGGGCTGCATAACTTTGAACAAGTTGTCTTCTGTTCCTGTTACTTTGATAGTTTGTGTGGAGTAGGGAGGTGGTGCTGGGGCAAAAGGGGAGAGCACATTAGTGAGAAGTGTTTTTGTGGAGAGATAGAAACTAAAATGACCTTTAGGAGGATAGAGTCCTGCAGGATGTCAGCAGGATGAGGTACAATGGGGGTTTTGGGTTTTTAAGATGTTCTTCTCAAGCATAATCACTAATAGTGTTTATACTAGCAAAGAAATCCTTATTCAATGAAATGGAAAATATAAGGACTATGATAATTCAAAATAGGTTAACACCTTCTTAAGAGAAATATTGAAAATATGAAAATTGAAAATTGTTGGATTTGTATGTCTCTTTCTTTGGTTCTTATGGCTTCTATTGCTGTTGGTTCTTTTTAAGTTAGGTGAGTTGATTTTTAATGACCCAGTTTGGGTGAGAGACAAGCATGCCAGAAGTTCTTAAAAACATTAACTTAATTGCATCATTCTCCCCAGATCACTAGAACTGGCAGGGCACAATGTGTAGCAAAAAATATTCCTTGTTCAGCTTATAATTAGATTTTGTGTAAACACAGACCTTCAGGTCACAAGTACCCATCCTGAAAGAAATAAAAAGTGAATAATTTACAAGATTTCATTTTTAGGGGGAAGCTGATATGATGACAAAATACAGTTGTTTCAAAAATTTGCTTTGAGTAACCATCACTAAATAGAGCAACTGCCTCTGGAAAAGGGGACAAGCTTCTGAACTTTCATCTGGATCACCCAAAGCAGTGTGCCTGCACAGGCTGGGTGAACAATGGGTGCTGCATCAGCCCTACAATTCTAAACCAGGCTCCAGTGAAAGTGCATCTTCCCAGCTTCAGTGCAGATGTTTTCCATACAGGAAGCTTCTAATCCAAACATTCCCTTCTCTCCCCTTGCTGGCCTCACATGGCCTTGTCGTGCTCTTTGCTCATTCTGAAACAATTATATACATTTGAATGGCAGCCAGAACTATTGCAGCCTGTTTTTCAAAAATTAGCCTGTTGTTCTGACAATTGCATTTAGCAGAACATTCAAATCAACCAGGCTGTAGGTAGAAAATAATTTAATTTTTCTTGTTAATGAGCTTAAGTATGATGATCCACTAAGTAAGTCCTGTTTCTTCTTCAGCCATTTCCCGCAGGTCCCACACTCAGGCACAAACCATATATATGCATGTCTTTATTCATACTAGAAAATTTCCATATTGCACCAAGGAGGCTTTGCCAAAGCATTTCTCTAAAGATCTTCTACTTTTGAAAAAAAAATAAAGGTGAATCCTGAAAGATGCTATGCAGCACTTTGCTTCTGTTATCACTTGTGAAGTCCAATTCAACAAACCAGCTTTCCTGTGATGAAATATTACATTCTTGCTTTGAAGTGACAGGGTGTCAGGGCGACATGAATTAGTTAAAAAAGTTCATAGCAGAGCTCAAGAGATTTGTTTTCAAGGACTTGCATATTCCCTGTGTTTGCACAATTATGAGACAGATTTGTATTTTTTTTTCTGGTGCCAAAACACACAGGAAAGTACACATAATTTACTGGAATACAATGGGATAAGGAAACCTTCTCAAGTATTTTATTTAGGTTTCTGTTCTGGTTTATATTTGCTGCTCTTTTTTTAGTGTTGTTTTTTTTTTTTTTTTTCTGGCACTTGGAATGGATCTGAACTTGCACTATCCCAAAATTTATAGAGTCTGTGAGCACGTGTGTGGCGTGGGTGGCTTTGCAGTGTTTGCTGGATCCACAAAAGGAAACTTTTGCATGTATTAAAATGAAAAATTTCACAACTGCTCTGAAGGTGAGCAGGAACAATCTTAGTACCTGATTGATTGAAAAGACATGTTTAATGGCCACTATCAATCACATATTCTTTAATTTGCAGATTTCTAACTTGCCTATCATGTGGCTTAGTCAGAACATGCTTCATGCAAACTAGGGATTTATTAAAAAGCCCAAACACCCCACATTTGTTTGTTCCCTCCTTTCTGTGTTACACAAAGACAGAATAATGTCATTGTGTCTTTAGTTGTTCCCATGGAGATTCCAAGACACCAGTTAAAGAAGATCTACATTACATAAAGGTCATAAAACACATCCCTAACACATGGGCCCCCTTGAAACACCATTACACCTTCAGGCTGTGTCTTTATGACCAAATCCAAGTGTGCCTTGAAACATTTCTGAGCGCCAGGCTGCAAACATCTGTGCTGGTGAAGAGAGCTTTACCTGGCATGAATTCATCCTTTTACAAACAGTGCTGTACCCAAACAATTTCTGGGCACTTTTTGGTGTTTTGACAGTTGAACAACTGCAATGGCCATTCCCTCCAGGCAGACCTCCTGGAGCCTCTCCTTTTGGAGGCTGCAAGTAGTTGTTTAGCACTAGCCCATCCCAGTCCACTTGGACCCAAACACAGTCTCAGGCAAAGTTCATTTACGGAGCAGGTGCAGCCAGAAGAACTTCTACAAGAACCAGCAGAAATGGATACTTCCCCAGGCCTTGTGCTGTCATGGAAGGTTATTTTGGAAACAAGAAAACAACTGACAGTTAACTGATTAAGGACATATTCTACCTTTGGTATAAAAAGAAATAGTTAAAGAAACAGATTGGCCACTTGGAGACTTCTGTCATAAACCAAATTACAAAAACCACCCACAGAAATCAATGAAGAATCTAGTCTTGATATGATAAGGGTAAGTGGATGTACAAACTGGTGATTTAAAAAATACATTAATATTTTAAAATGTTTGCTACATACAAAATTCCCAACTAAAGGCCGGCCTATTGACATGGAATAATTTGTGCCTCAGAGGTGGACAGAACTGGTGAGAATATTTTGGAAGTGGAAGAAAACCCAAAACATAAGCAGTGTAAGAGGAAGAATTTACAGAGCGAAAAATGGGTTGCTTGCACCAAGCTTCCTCCTAGAAAAGACACAACGACAAATATTTGTAATCACTAATCACTGTAGCAAAAACAATTAAAAAAGACGAAAAAGTAGAAGTTCTGCAGTGCTGATGTCTGGCTTCCAGACCAAGGGGCAGTCAAATGCCTTTTCCTCCCACTCCTTTTGATTCTAGCAGGAGTCAGAAACTCTGGGGCCAATAGCAGCATTAACAGTGTAAAGGTCTTTTTGGATCTTCTAAGCAGTTGTATTCAACCCTTTTTTTTTTTTTTTTTTTTTTTTTTTTTGGACTGCTCTNTTTTTTTTTTTTTTTTTTTTGACTTTGGACTGCTCTCTGCCAATTTATTATTTCTTATTTTCAGGATATGTCAGCATTGCTTATTTCTGCCTTTCACTGTTTTCTCTCTTTCATATCTTTTATTATTCCTGGAATTGTCACTCTCTATTTTTTTCTTCCAGGAGAATGATTTCCTCCCTTCCTGATTGCTCTTGTGTAACTTCTCCGTCTTCCTCCTAATCTGTGCCTGTCAGATCTGCTTTTCCTCACAGAACTCTGTCCAGGTTTCCTTTCTCAAAGGTAAAAGAAATTAAAGATGTTAGAAACTATTTGTTCTAATATTTTGTAAATTATCTGTTCTTCTGTCTTCCACATTATCTCTTCCCTCAAACACTTGCGCTCTGCCATCTGTTTAATTTATAGGTGGTTTTGTATAATCTCTCTTGAAAAATTCATTATATGCAAAATCTCTTTCAGGATCTTCACTAACAGAAGGGTGATAAATAACGTTGGAATAAGTCAGAAGTGACTCAGAGGGTTTTGGAAAGGTTCAAAGTTTTGAATGTGTTCTTGAGCATGCAATACGACCTTGCTAGAACTGGAATGCACGTAAGTTGCACCAATGCAAGCGGGAGATGACCTTTCCCTTTTCTAAAGGGTCTGTCACAACAATTACTGTAAATGGACTGTTGTATGAGGGAAACCCTTGCTTGGAGTTGGTGTAATAGGCACCCTGTAGGTTCTACCCTACAATATTTATTTTCAATCGAAGGGAGAGGCTTGTTTAACTGAGATTCATGATGGCAATTTTCCAGATGAGATTTATTAATTAAGACCAGTGCACATGTGTATTGCCTAATGCAAGCCAAAATGAGACGTTCTTGAGCAGAAACCACAAACTGAAAAGTAGCCCTGTATAAGGGAATATTAAGTCCAAAGACACCAAGAACCTGGCATCTGGTGTTTATCTAAGCATTGCATTTGGCTTTGGCTACTAACCTCAGCAATATCTGGGAAGCTGTTGAGAGAGCCCAGTTGTGACACCACGGTTTGGATGACTACTGGCTTTTCATGTGGACAAAATTCTGTTTTTAATTAAACCCTGAAGGTCTGATGATGTTAGGTATGTATAGTGCATGCCAGTAACATTTTCCCTTTGATCTCAATGGGAAGTGTTTCTGCTTCCAAGATGAAAGACATAACAAAAAGGACATTCCCCATTAAATAGATGTGCTGTCCATAATGACCTCAGGTTCTACTAAGTCTTACTTAATTCCCAGGTTTTGCTACCTACCACCTTGGATAGTCTTAAATAGCACTGAAATTTGTCCTTGCGCATTATTCAGTAATGACATCAGGTCAAAGTAAACTTGGCATTGCTATCACAATAAACCATTTCACTGTGGTTTACTAGAACAGTCTGAACCTGGCGTGGGTAACAATTTCTCTGTGGAATGATTATTATAATGTGAGCCAATGGCTGAAATAATTACAAATAAAGGAAAAGGAACTACAGCAAAGGAGATATGGCACTAATTTGCCAAAAGGAAAACTGTGAAACACCTCAGAAAACAGCTGGGCATCAGATGCAGAAAGCAGCAATCCTACCTCTGAAAAGGACCATCTATTGACCAAATAGGATAACTGATCCTTTCCCTGTGTAGACATCTCTGTTCTGCCATCCCCGCAGCCTGCGATGCCATCAGCTCTGGGGTTTCCCACTACAGTGCAACTATCCACAAGGTAGTCAATCACCAGGAATGTTCCTTGAGCAATAAAGAGCAAAATGCATCTGGACCTTGCAATGTCTGAAGGGACCCTTAGGACCGTGGGGAGTGGAGCAGTTAATGACACCTGAACACTGCTGTATTTCCTGTCAGGCCTCTGATTACTCCAGACACAGCCATCCAACCTCTATAGCTTTGCTTCCCTGTAGTCACATTTCAAATTGACTTGGTTTGACTGTTACTATTTAAATTATTTTTTTCATTCTTGACCTCAAGTGATCTTACACTTCAAGGGGCTTGTATATTTTCCTGCAGTTAAATCTAGTTTAGTGAACATTGCCAACTAGAAGATTTTATACCTAAAATCTTACTGTTAAAATTCCAAGAGGGCACTGGATATGCTAAGTTATGTGCTTTTAACAAAAATAATTATGTTTTGTGGTTCTTCTGTTTAATGATTCACATGACCTTTTTTAACTTGAATTTTTATTTGTATAAAGAACTAAGAAGTTGAATTTGTATTTAAAAAAAAATACAGCCACGTGTCTCTCAGCTGGTCTGATCAGCACTACTCAAACCGCCAAGAGTAGGAGAAAAAAAATCCCAGTGAGAAATTACCTGAAAACAGAAAGTCACCATGGCAAGCTAAGTTGCCAAGTAGTCACTTCTTTGACCCTGGCCAGCTGGTGTTGTTCATTCCTTGTAAAGTTCAGGCCAGATCTGGAGGTTTCCAGAGCTGGCTCAGCCCACAGAGCAGTGAGGGTTATCAGCTCCGTGATGCTGAGGTCTCAGCAGCCTCCCCAACATGGGTGTTTCTGCCAGAGGTGGAAACAAATGAGATGAATTGAAGTTTTCTTTCATTGTCTCTGCTTAGTTCATGATTTTGAGTCTGAAAGGCAGATTCTTCAAAAGAAATAGTTCTTTTCATTTGACACAATTTATTCAGCAGCTTTAATGAGGAGACAAAAGTAAAGATGTTTAACACACATTGTTCAATGAACATGAGTGAAATTTTGCTGAGGTTTTGGATTCAGATGGCAGGAGATTATAAAATAAGATTATTACATAGGTTTAGAAACAGACAACTGTAGGCCTGGTTCTAGCTTATGTCCTGTAGAAGACTAGTGAAATAACGCTTTACCTTAGGGCTAGTGATCAAATCAGCATCAGTGCTTGAACTGACAAGAGCCCCAAAACTAGATTTTTTTTTTTTTTCAGAATGAGATTATAGCTTTTATTTAGGACCCAATGAGTTTATTCTTTCTGTTGTGGTAGCAGCTGCTGGACTGTGATTAAGGTTAAAGCTAAGATTAGAATTAGGGTTAAGTTTAATGCAGACAAGAGCCAAGGAGCAGCTCCATATGAAGCTGCTTGCCTAGTTTTGTGTCAAAATGTTGGATTTATAACTAATTCCATTGCCCAGAGAGGATGATCAGTTAGGTTCAAATTTGTATTTTAACTGGCAGTGTTTAAGGAGCCTGAACCGCACAAAAGTGAAATATGTTTCCCTCTCACAGAAAAATAACAAGTTCCAACAGAAACACCCTAATTAGGTTCTTTCAGTTGCCAAGAATTTCAGATTAGAGGAAAATCGACATATTGCTGGATTGAAATTAGTGTTCGGACAAGTCACATGCTGCAGAACTATAACTCCACAAAAGGGAAAAGCTTTCCACATGGATAAATCAGGCCTCTTGCCTGAATCCAGACTCTCTAGTTTATCTGCAATACTATGGTTAAAGGCTCAGGACAGCAACGACCAAACCAGTATTGCGAAAGACTTGGGAAGCCACTGGAGGTGGATGTGAACCTGTGCCGAGCTCAGGTCTCGTGACAGAGTAACTGTAATTATGGATAAATACAGGACAGCAACTAGGGGTCAGAATTTCACTTGCTGGGGGAACTAAGAATTGGCTTTTGAATTAGCAACATTGTGTTGTAGCTAATGAGCTTTCAGGTGCTAATGGGTGTGGGTTGGCAGTATCAGCAAGGGCTGGTGCTATGGGATTAGATGTGGGTGATAGGAAAAGATGTTCCTTACGCGGGCTTAGTCATAGCTCCTTGGCTTTCCTTTCTGGTCATTTCTGGCTGACCAGAGATCTTAAGCTCAGGGCTAGCTGTAGTGCTGGCACGTGGCCTAGAAGGGCTTTTGAATCAATGTTGCCTACTAGGCAGCAGCACTGGGGATTTCACACGGGAAGGAGTTTCTGTGAGTCACACTGCTCCGGTATCTCGAGTCGATCTCATCTGGAGTAAAGGGGAGGATGGGAGCCAAGGTTAGGCAATGGCCTAACACTGTCTGAGTGAAAATGCAGATTTAGAACTAGTGCTGAGAGGGCCAAAAGTATTTGTGTCAGACAGAACTTGCAAAAGTTACCATTTTATGCGCATAGCCAAATCATATAATTTCTCTAGTGAATCTAGAAGAAAGTGTGTTTTCACTACAAATATTGCTGGTTTGGATATGTGATATTCCCTTCCCAAAGCAGTGATACAAGTGAAATTGAACCAGTCTTCACATTTATGTGAATTATGTGAAAAATTTCTGTGGTATTAGGTAATTATTTATGGCTTTTGGTATTACAGGTTTTACATAGTTAAATTGTGTTTTAGGAGTAGATTCTCTCTATTAAATCAGAGCAGGAGGGGCATATGGTGTAGTGTTCACCTGAGACAAAAGTTCTCCTCTGTGTGGGTATTGTGTTTCTCCATGTGGATGCATTAGAATTACTGTGCCATATGGGTGATGGAGTACAACCCTCTTGCTTCCCTGTGAGAAGAATCATGGGCTCAGGAAGCAATTTTGAGAAAGAAGTTTGGATGTATGTCCCCTTCCTATTCTTGGGATAGAGAGAAACAACATAATTTAGCAGCAGCAGAAGAGTTCTCACCATAATCCCTTCTCACAATAAACAGAGTTATCTTGTTGCTTGAGTTAAATTTGCACCAATAAACATACAATAGGTTCCCACAAGAACATGCCCAAGGCAGTCCTCCACAGTCTAAAAATCTTCCTAAAAATTGTCTGAAAAATGCCCAAAGTATGGGAATTATCAGATTTTTGTACTCTTCCTGCAGCCTAAGAGTTCATTTCTAATGTGAAGTTTCTAACCCTAAGGATGTCCAGAGTACTCTGCAGCATCTGTAACATCAGAGTTACTATTTGCTATAATTTTATTCTGTTTCATGTGGGGTTGAAATCTTTTATCATTTTGATGACACTGTGACAAAAATGAAAAGTTGCCAAGGGTGAAATGCAGAAGTAAATGACAAGACTTTTAGACATATGTGAGCATAGTGGTCATGTTGATAATTTTGGAACTATTCGAGCATATAAGAATTTGTTCACAAAGTATCAGTGTGGCTGATAATGTAATGTTGTAAAAGGTCATATAGATGTTCATTACAAAATAGGTCCCATTGCAGGCTAGTCCCTCAAACTCAAACTGTTCACAATTTTCTGTATCTCATTTTGGTGCCCAAAGGTTCAGATGATGCTAAAACACTTTTGTCTTCCATAGGACACAACTTTTTATTTTCTTGCCTTATTCCCAGCCATGAAATCTCCCTGCATTCAGAGCTCTCTTCTTTTCTAAGCAATTCTGTGGCACTTGGCATGTCTTTTATATTTTAATTGTGTTTTAAGATGATGGCATAGCTAGCAGTAAATGCTTTGGTTTTTCCATAGCTGCACACAAAGCTGGTATTTTCAGTAAACTTTAGGGGAAATAGACAGTCAAATCTCAATAAATTTCAGTAGATACTGGACTCAGAACTGGCTCTGCTGCTTTGAAAATCCCAAGAGACTTATAATTTTCTTTGCTTTTACTAAGTAAATATGTCAGTCTTTTTAAGTGAAATGTTTAGAAATGAACTGAAACACCTGTTCTGAATAGATCTAAATATTACAAAAATTCAGCAGTATAGATTTTGTAACTGTGTACATACTCTCTTTTCCATCACTCCTCCCTTTGTAAACTAAGGACCTGAGGAGCCAGCAACTGAAGTCAATGGAAAGTGAAGCTGCTGAGCAACTCTGTAAACAAACTCTCCCAGCTCAGTGAGGTATTCACAGAAAGGCATCCAAAAATGTGCTTTCTGTTTGTGTAGTGTCTAAGTGCTCCAGGCTGATACCAACTCATAGTGCAACTGCAGTGCTCACTGGAATGAAGGGAGGTGTGTTAGCCCCAGGGTTCTTTCAGCCTCCCAGACCTCAGGTGTACAGCAGAAATAGCTGTGTGGTGAGCATGGGGAGCCTCCAGCTCTAAAGGCAAAGGCACTAACAGCTATGGGTGCTCAACAGTTCCAAACCAAAACAAAGGCAGGACACAATTCCTTTTTCCCAGAAATTTTCACAGCTTTTTCTTTAATAACATTTAATATATGCTGTAGGATATGTTCATGTCAATTTGTGTGTTCTGTTCTTTTTTGGAAGTCCTACAGTATTTCTCTAGTCTCAGTGCAGAGCATTTTTATAGGTTAAAATCAGAAAGCTATTCAAAATAAGTAATAATCATTTTACTTTGTAACTGTGTTTTTTTTAATTTTTAAAATTGAATGTAACACATTCTGCACATTTACCCATCCTCACCAAGCAGATAATGTTCCTCTTAGTACACAGGGATTTTTAAAGGGTGGTTCCACTCAGGCAATAGATTCAAATGTTTACTTACTTTATGGAATAAAACTGGTTTCAAAATATTTCAGAAACTTAGCTCTGGAGAAATCAGTTTCCCTCTTCTGAGTGTCATAAAATGACAAATCCATTTCCTCAATAATTATCAGATGGTGCATCTTTGAATGCCCATGACCAAGTACCTGTGGGTGGGGAACCTTTATTTTGTACATCTTCTCACCCATTCCTGAGTGACCTACTTAGAGTGCTCCAAAGACTGAGGAGACACAACACGACACCAAGGAAAGCAGTCGATCCAGTGTGGGGCTGGGACTTCTAAAATACAGCTGTGCATGGAAACAAAATCTGAATAATGGGGCGAAAATTATGCTGATGATAAAATGGATTATGCATTTCCTTCTTGACTTCACAATTCCTGGTTGTGGGAGGTGCCATGACTATTCTGAGAGGACAATTTTGGGACAGAGATGATATACAGTATGTGTGGAAGAGCTACAAGACGCCAACTTCTCCCACCCTATCTTGGCTTCTGTGACAAGTTGGTCAGCTGCAGATCTAAGTCATGGAGAAAGAGAAAAGTACATTTATTTAGGCCCAGGTCCATGACATAAAATGCTATTTTTTTTTCTGTGTATTCAGGGAAACCTGATGATTTCATTTTGATTTAATGGCCCTACTGTTCTGACCCCTCCACACCTGTTATGACTCAGCTAACTTAGAACACCGAAACCATTAAAATTATACAAGTATTTTACAGCCTATATGAGTGTTTGAGTTGCTAAACATGTGCTGTGAAACTCTGATACAGTTTGGATGGCAAAACAGTTTCTATTATATAAAATATTAAGGTATCTGATATATTGATATGAAAGTTGTAGGTCTAACATTCATGCCTCTATGGCTGTATAAGCTTATGCTGTACTTTGATTTGCCTCTTGCAACTCATCCTTCTGAAAAATAGATCTATATTGAACAATAAAGCCAAGGTATGATTAGGTTTGCACACCCTACAGCTTGTCCATTTGAAAAGACGTTTTCTGCTATTGAATTTTCCTATCTATCACGTTTTTGCATCTCCCTACTTCTTCCAGATAGCTGGTTCTCATAAATTATGTAATGAGTGTATCACTCAAAATAAGGACAAGTGATATCCTCCAAAGAATTAATTTGAGGCTTCAACTAGGTCATTCCTGTTTGCAGCCACATAGACCATTATTTTTAACATGCCCCTGCAAAAATAGCCATGCTGCAGAATGTCTAGGGAAATGAAGAAGTTCTTGAGAATCTGGCTAACACATTTTGTACTGGAAAAGTTACAGACAGCATTGAGGAGGAAGCTATACTAGAAAAAGAAAAAAAAAGACACAGAAGAAATCTAACAGCTGAGATGAAGGATTCAGTTCTCAGAAACCAGTGGTGTGTAATTCTTCAATTCTCTACTTCATATTTCAGTATAAAATCAGCCTGTCTCTGGGAAGGTAGACGAGGAAGAGAAGAGGAATGAAAGGAAGTATTCTATCTACAGCTGTCAGAAAGAAATGTACCAATTCGTTGTACATTAGCCTTCCAAAGTTGGAGGTAAAAATATAAGGGTAGTTTTAAAGCTCAGGGAATATGTCTCCAATTTGTTATTTTAAAGGTCCAAAATGCACAGTAAGGCTTTAGAAGAAGTGCCATCTAAGTCATAATCTGAGTACACCAAACTGAATTGGACCCTTGCTGTTCACCAGTACAGGTTTAGAAGCTCAAAAAAACCCCAGTGCTAATTCCCACATCCTAAAAATCAGAGGAAAACAACATAGGCATAACTTAGAGATAAACATAATCCAAATAGCTTAGGTACCGTTTTATACAAACGTTTTCTGTTGCCCTTTTGGTTTTCACTTCTGTGGAAAGATATCCTGTTCTGCCATTAAACTTTGCAGCTTTAATGGCTACTCTGCTCCAGCTTTGCTTAGTAGCAGATGCAGCACAGTGTGTTTAACAGCAGGAACCTTGGCCTGGGGAGCCATGAGCTCTACTTGGTGAGTACTTCCAGCACGGCTTTTACTCTGTTCCTCTGTGCTGACCCAACAACCTAGCAAACATTTCATTATGTAGGCTCTGTGGGACATGTGGGATACAGAACAGAAAGCATGAAAGGGTAAGAACACTTCACTATTATTTTCTTATTATTTTGCAGTTACAGAATGTTTGGCAAATGATGGTACACAAAGTTGCAAGGCAGATGCTATAAATTGGGTCAGTATGATATATATGTCTGCCAAAGAGCTCTTTAAGTACATTTTCACTGTTTCCAGCAAAAATAACAAGAGAAAAGTAAAGACATCATGAAGTAATTATGTCATTTGGAAAGAAAATTTAGCAGGGATTTTTAAAACATACGTGCAAAGGGAAGAACAAATTGAACACACACCATACTTGAAAACTTAATGGAAAATGAGTAATTGATAACACAAAAACAAAGACATTATCTTACCCTCAATTCAGTCTGAAATCCAAATTATTTCATATGTAGGGTCACTAATGAAGGGAAAGGTAGAAACTGCTGATTTTAGTTGGGATACGATTTTAAATTTCTGCTCAAGGAGCAAGGGGCTTTGTAATGCCAGATATTTTAAGACTAGGGATTAGTGAAAACAGTAGAGCATGGAAGAGAAAGACAGCTAATCAATTCAGCTATAACCATTTGCCTCATATAGAGTAGTGCAGGCCTCAGTCTTGCCTAATCCCTAATGTAGGGGGCTACACAAGTATCCTCATTGCATGACAGAGTCTCAGGCAAGCGCTGTTTGGTGTTACTCCCCAAACAGTGATCTGTCCATAGAAGGAAAGGGGTACTCTATTAACACATTCATCAGAAAAAGCAGAAATGAAGCTGGATACATGAAATAACTTTTTTTTTAAGATGAAATCGTGCACATGAGAGAAAGGGACATATGGTCATTTGCAAAGAACAGAAGGAAAAAGCTGAGAAAGGAGACTCCGCTGTGAATCTCAGGGGAACTTCCCTCTTCTGAATGCCAGGAGACAGCAACATGGGGAAATACAGCAAGAACCAAGGCCACTTGATAATGGGCTGGACTGAAAGACTATGGTTGTGAGTAAGTCAGTCCTAAGTGACTAATTAAGTCCTTTCCATCTCCAATGTCTCCAATAAAAACTCTTCCCTAAAGTAAAAAATAAATATCTGTAAACAAGCCAAAACAGACAGGGATGTTTCCTCTAGAAAAACCCAACGGCACTGAGGGCAATGCAAATCAAATTATTTTTGTTTGGAAGGAATTAATATTGTTATGGGCTGTGGAGGCAATCAAAATCCCATAAAGGAAACCAGTAAATGCCTGTTTACCCTAAAATTAAGAGGTGATAGTTAGCTGTGTGCTGTGGAAATACATCTGAGGCATGTGTTTAACAGCTCATGTATCTTTATGAATGCAATGCTTTGTTATCAGGCCTCATGCTGCAAGCCATCGAGAAGGCTTTACAACTTTTTTTTTTAACAAAATGGTTGATGATTTTAAGGATTTGCTAGCAGGTTGGGGTTCCAGCAGTTAAGTGTATTTTCTAACATGCTAATTTGCCATGCTGATTGCTGTGGGCCCCTCCAGCTTGTTACTTTATAGTGAGGATAGTGTTGGAGCTGACTGCAGTGTTCAGTATTAAATTATATGTGGCTAGATAACCCTGTCTCTTCCACAAAGGGAAAATATTTCCTATTTGCTTTATGCAAATACTTCTGAGAGCTTTATGGCTCACTGTCTACAACATGCCACTTTTCATGCTATTCCTTTTTTGGTCTGGAAAAGTTTTTTAGAGTTTTCTTTTTTTTCTTTTTTGCTTTTAATACTGTAATGCTTTAACTCTGTAATGCTGCATTACAGCAATCTTTCATATTTAACCATTTTATGGGACTGTTTAATGGCTTGAGTTATGCTTAGAACCTGCAAAGTCACAGGTTATCAGTGTCAAGTGATCTAGCTTCATGCACTCCTTGGGCCATGTTCTGTTCAGGATCTTTTCCATTCTTGTAAGATATGTAGTTCTTTGAAAGCCAGAACTTCTTATAACATGGGATCTCCTTTCTTGAGCTTTGTTTTGAACATCCCCATGGTATTGTGAAGGGCAAATCTAAGCAAAAGTAGAAAGAAAACTTCAGACAACCCTGAAAATGAAAAACCTGACAGAAAGGTTTCAAAGATTAGCAGAGCTCTTTGAAGTGGAGAAGAAGGAAGGAGGAGTTTGGAAGTTAAAGATAGTTGTACTTTCGCCATAAGCTAGGCCCCCAGCTCTGCTTTTGTGCACATACAGAGCATGATGAGAAATAATTTTCCTCAGGACTTGCATCCTTGTTATTTATCACATCTCAGCAGCATGATGTGATGTGCCAAGATCTTAGCTGGATTTGGCCCAATATTCCAAAATTAAGCAAGTAAATGGATGCAAGTCAAGTTAAAAGTTTTCATTGAGTTCAGAAGGGAATTAAGTTATCCCATAGCTATTCCCTCAGCCCATGTTGCCTGGCTTTCAGCAGTTACTGAAATGAAATGCAGTGTGGCACTGCAGACCTGGGCCTGCTCCCACACACCAATCCTCCTCTGTTCTTATTCACGTTTCTGACCTCCAAGGGGGTTTCTCTTGTTGGACTCACCCCTGTTCCGTACCAAGAACACCATTTTGGCCCCGTGGGCCTAATT
Source organism: Rhipidura dahli (assembly GCA_013399225.1). NCBI lineage: Eukaryota > Metazoa > Chordata > Aves > Passeriformes > Rhipiduridae > Rhipidura > Rhipidura dahli. The sequence goes on from VXAC01000484.1 coordinate 414,202, forward strand.
TGGGTTTACATCTGTGGTAGGTTTGCATAGATGATAAAATAAAAAGATTCTTTTAGTAGCTCTGCTGAAAAAAAGAGCAAGTGCCTTTCAGAGCAAATGTGCATCTTGATGAGCTCTGAAGGTACATGGAAGCAAATTCTGAACTATCCAAGGCACATGATGAATAACTGGCATTTACTTTCTCCTTCCTAGTCTGTGTGGGTAAGAAAAACTGGCATGAATTATGTGGCTGCAGTTGAGCAAATTCTTTGAATTGCATCTGTTTTAAATAACTAAAATTTTTTCTCTAATCTTGAAACTATCTTATGAACCTATTTATAAACTTTCCTCCCAATATGGGGATTTGAAATAATGCTTCCTATTACCCAGTATGGAGACTTAGTGTCGGGCCTTGATTTTAGGGAGTGGTTTGGGAGATTCTTTCTTCTTTCTTTTGATGCTGAACTTGCTTTTATAAATAAAGATTTCATAAGAGAAAGAACAAGAATTCAACAGGACTCAATTCCCAAATGCACAATGTAGCCCACCCCTGTATACAGTCATTTTCAGTCCATCTTAATGACTTCTTTACTACAGGACACAGGACAGACAGGGTAAAATGAGGAGTTCATCCCAGAACAGCATGCACCAGATCAGTTAGATTGTGCTACCATGTCTTGAATACTTGACTCACTGTATGGGAGACTGTAAGTTATAAATAGCCATAAAAGTAATTTTTCCATAAGCAGAATTATTTGCTTACTCATGTCTGCCAGCTGTCCAAAAACGACAGAAAGGAAGGCAGCTTTAACAATAACACGAACCAAGCACAGTGAGATTAACCTTACAGACAATCTATATCTGGCATTCATACAATGCACAACAATAAAAATAATAATAAAAAAAAGCTAAAGTGGTGTATTTTGTTTGGAATCCAGAAGAGAAGAATGGATTTGCCACACCATTTCTAAAATGGGCAGGCAGGTTTTTGCTGTGCTGTGCTGCAGGAATGTGGGCCACAAATCTCTGTTTCGGGATGTAACCTCAGTATAACCAGAAGCTCCAGGATTCCCAGGTAGCAAACCTGTTAAAACCTTTATTTCTAATAAAACTTCTAAATAGGGTTATAATTAGTACATATGTACCCTTCTATTGTACATAGGATGAGTGATTAAAATAAACTTGCTTTGTCCTTCCTTTAAAGAAAGAATATTAAACTAAGACTGCAATAGGAAAAAAATACAAAATGTCATTTGGTTTTGGACTCTTATGAAGTTTCCCCAAGTCAGGCTAAGAAGAAATGAAGAAATGATTGATGCTAGCACTCCTATTGACTGTAAAATTTCTATTTCCTCTCTACCATTTATAACAGATCTAGCTCTTGTGATTGTTTGGAAGATGTGGTTTCAAGCTGCATTTATTGTTTGGACTTCCACTGTGGATCTGACCCAATGCTATGAGGATTTGCAGATCCTGTTTTGAGTAGATACCTGCTAAGGCAGCAGCACTTCATCTTTCTGTTTACTGCAGTGGTCTTTAAGACAGGCTTTGGTCATCATTTATAACGCTACTTCGTGTCCCTCCACTAATTTCTTCCCATGACAGTAAATAGATTCCAGGAAGGAGAAACTTTGAAAGTTTTAGCCCTAGGTTCAGTCAACAGAAACTTTGTATACTCTTTTTATATAATAAAAAAATTGTCTTATGTTCAGCTCTTTATTTCTTCCTCATCACCACACAAAATTGCTGCTGTACAGGAACATATGTTGTGGAAGTCCCACGTAATAAATTCTTTACTGTGGCATTCCTCCACACCTCTGCTTTGGTGCCAGTATCTGCAAAACCTGTTTTAGCTTTCTGTGTTGATCTGAAATGCTGAATGTTTCCTGGAAGACACATAATTTTCTCATTCTCATTCTCATTTCTCATTCCCTTCCTCATTTGATATCAATAACCATTGGAGAAAGAATCCCAGATCCTTCAGAAATTAAGACACAAGTGAGGAATAACTTTCACAGAAGCTATGGATTGAAGCTTTTAAGCATTTCAACTATGCTAAGCTGCACAGGTGGGAAACATGTAAAGTTAACTACAGAGATTGAAATATGTCTCTGAATTCATAAAGGAAAAGCAGTTTTAACATGGTGAAATATTGAAAATACTGTGTGAGAAACCCTATGTTGTTACCACATAATGCTTTTCTTCTGTGAAACTGTGAGCACAGTATTCCTGAAACCAGGAACACATTTTGGAAGGGACAGCCTTTTTCACCACTGGATGCAGAAGTTTTTAATTGTTTGGAAATCTATCCACTTAACTCCAAAAACTAGTAATAGCAGCATCAAATTTTCCACAAGGAAAACCTTGTTTCTCTTTCCAACAGGCCATAGTCCCTTGAAAAATTGACATTGCTTGACTTGACAGCAGAAATTACTCCAGCTGGAGGCAGTGTGGCTCCTGCTGCTGGTGAGCTGCCTTCCCAGGTGTGCATCGCTGCTGCCGGAAGGAGGGGAGACTTCCAAGCCTTCGAGTGCTCTGGTCATGCTCTTGTTTTGTTCATGACCCCCTAAATTTCAGATTTGTTGTTGTTTCTGCCTAGTGCAAGGGTTGCTCACAGCCCACAGATGAACAAGATCCTCTTGTTTTCTTGTGAACTTATCTCATTTGTTTCACTGTCCTGAGAAAGAGGAAGCAAGGTAGTACAGGGAGGAATCTGGGTAGCAATAGCACTTGGTTGAGCAGGAGGACAGCACTGGCTCCTTCACTCCTCTCAAGGCTGTGGCCAAAGTGTTTCTATTTGCATTGCCTTCCATCAAAGGCACAGGACCCATCTTCCCTGAAAGTGGGTGGCTATGGTTTTGCTTGTTTGTGAGGAGGAAAATAGCAAAGAGATCTGGAAATGGGTAGGAGCAGCATTATGTGTCTGTGCCTAGAATCTCTTGGCTTCCATTAGTGGTGCACAGAAAGCACGTGCTAGGAGCAGCAGAAATTCAGGTATGTGAAGTGAATATACTCCTGTTATTGGAGGTGAAATAGGAGTTCAGGGAGGAAGGGAGAGTGCTGGCATGCTTGTTGGCTTGCTCCATTTCTGAATCAGTTTGCAGAACTCATGCTGCTAGCCAGCAGTGTGCAGTCTCTTCCAGTAGTGCTTTTAAGGGTAATGCAAAACCCATCACAGCCTAATGCCATTGCAGAGTACGACTTGGCAACCCTCAGCATCAGAGGGAGCTCCCAGCCTGTTACCAGGGACCAATATCCAAAAATACACTAAGGCCTAAATATTCCTACACACACTGCATACCATTCAATACTTACAGTTCCAGCCTCCAAATGCAGCATCTGGGAGGAAGCTGCTGGGTTAATTTTCTCAAGACAGGAAAAACATATTTCCAAACCGGTTTTAGCCCAGCTTGTTCAGTCTGCCATGAATGGATTCCCAGAAAAGCTGCTTCATGACATCTCCTGCTGGACTCAAAGCAAAAGCCATGCACTCATAATGTTCCCTGCCTTGGAAAGAAGCAGTATAGGAAGTAGACAGGTGCAGGACAAACGGCATAGCAGAATTTTGGTTTTACTTTCTTTAATAACACACACAATGGTGGCAAAGATAGAAAAAAATAGATCTGTCCTAAAAACCTTTTGATATTTGGCTGAGATTATCAACATGAAGAGAGAAAACTACTTTCCTAAGTATGTACACTGAAATGTTTCTGTCACTCAACCCTCATTAGAGGAACCCCTCACAAGTGTATTAATTGCAGACAGTGGAGAGCTAGTAAACTATCTTTCCTTGAAACTAATACCAAAGTAGAACAAGGGAAGGTTTTTCATAAGCATTAGATTAAAATGGAACAAGATCATTACAATTTTATGAGATTAATTGGACTTTGCCTCACATGTCTCAGATACAAGTGGAAACACTTAGCTTCAGGGGCATGGTGGGGTTGGGGTATGTTCAGGTACCTCATAGCTCTGCTTGAGATATGGACATTTGTTCTGTGTGCTGACAGTGCTGTATGATGGAAAGTGTGTGGATGACTCATTTTCTGAAGGGGTTTAAGGCCCTGGAGAAACATTCTGGAATCTTGATTCTGAGGGAACATCTTATTCTGTTTGCAGTTGAAGTGCACCAGAACAGGAGTCTTTGAGAAACAGTGAAAAGGTGGTGATGTATTACTCTGGTGAAACATGCTGAAGTCCAGTCTCCAATACTTCTTGCATAGGAATTCATAATAGATAAGTCACTGTTAATCACTGTACAAAGAAGTGCTTTGATGGTTTTGTTTTGCTTTCTAAAAAGGTGCCCATGCTTTTATTATTTCCTAAATAACATGACATATATCCAGTCAAAAAAAAAGCATATGTATAAATGATTTATGCTTTCTTGTAATCTCTTCAATTTAACCATAGCAATTTAAGAAGCTAGGGAATGATCTTGGGCACTGCAGCAGGAAAACACAGGAACTGAAATTGTGGAAGAGAAGAAAAGGCCAAGCCAGTCACTCCACACTTTTTTTGTAGAGCCAAGAACTATAATTGGTCTATTTTAAAATGAAATATGTACCTGTAAAGATATTCTGCTGGGAAAGAGCATTAATATTTTAGTGAAGTTATGAAATGTCACATCAGCTTGGTTATCTATGTTCAGGGGTCTCTGTACAATGTTCCACTGAGTGCTGTGGGTACACCCATTACTTCACACTCTAGTCCAGGCACATCACTGACACTTTCAAGCCTCTTGACCACTGATCTACTCTATAGTATTTTGTCTTAACACAGAAAAGGAAATAGAAAAATATTAAGGAAGTTGTTCAAGTAATCTGTGATGTGTACTTTGTCCTTTCTTGGTGATTACTCTATACGTAATGATTGTTGGAGAAGAAATTAAGAAAAAACATGTACTTTCCAGTAATTAATTTAGTAGTTATATACAGTTGTGCTGCATATAGGATGTCATTCATTCAGGATATTATTCAATCTCCACACTCAAGGCTATAATATCTTCAAATCTGTCAACCTATAGCAAGAGGCTATAGGTTGACAGGAAAACACATTTAGAGACAAAACTGCAGAGGAAATAGCACTGGCAGTTCAATAAATATCAATCACCTTTCCAAGCCAGTCCTCAGGTGTTGCCTATTAGTACAGTATTAAGGAAGACAGTGTGGTTAGAGTGGCTTAGTAACACCCCAAGTCTGTTCCAGCATCTTCCTAGCAAGTAGAAGGCTGAGGATGTATAAGGTATTCCCAAAGCCTGCTTCCTGCTGAAGGAAAATTGCCTTGGCATAGGATCTCTGCAAGACAGCTGCAGGCAGCTCCCTGGGGAAGCCCTTCCAGGCTCCACCAACAGAGAGTGGAGCCAAGGATAAAGTCTGGAGGAACATGCTGAGAGCTCAACCTTTGCATTACTGTAGATGTTTGGAGTGGCACTGTGGTCCTCTTGCATGGGCTGAAATGTGGCCCATGTTTTGAACTGTCTAAATTACACTGCAGTTGTGAGTCAGAGTTAATCAGGTGGACAAGATAACATTTTAATATTGCTCCTTTCTCCCCCCCTCCCCAACATCCTGACTCAATGAGCTCCATGTGGAATCTGTGTGCTGGGCACTCCCCACAAGAGAAAACTGGGAAGAGATCCAAGTTTCAGATGATTAAAATTGGTCAGCGTGGATGATTCTGATGCTGCTTGTGTCTGCCACAGACATACAGGTGGGGTTTTTCAGAAGCAAAGTGCAGGTGGTTGTTGTCTTTGGTCTAAGGGGACAAAGTATCTTCTTCCCACAGAATACTGGTATCTGTTCTCTTTCTCCCCCTGAACTGCTTTTGATGCAACAGTTAGGTGCTCAGGTCAATACCATTTCTTCTTCTTTTATTTTTTTTTTTTTTTTTTTAAGTCACAGGATGGATTGTAGTTTTTTTTATATACCTGAAATACCCAGATCCAGACTTCAAGAAAATCTCAATCACTACATTTTCAGCAGCTTAAATCACACAGTAGTTTGTTCAGCATACTGTCCAGGCATAAAATCCTTCATGTTAATATTCAATCTACTAACAGCTAATTTTCATTACTTTAACCTGCATTTTTATGATTAGGCTAGTACAAAGCCCTCAGTCCCAAGAAATGAAAATTAGTGATATTTATCAGGTTTTTAAATTGATACTATAGGCCTAAGAAGTTTATGAGATATGACTGGAATATATATAATATTGGCTTTCAATAAACCAATCAGACTTTATTTTAATTTTCATAATTAAGACATGGTATGTACATAAACACTAATATAAGAGAAATTTACCCATCTAATCCTAAATTTAAACTTTTCCTGGATAATATTTAGAGTTAAACCGTGTATGGCATTTAACTAAACTGTCAGCTTTTCAGCATGTCGTGGTTTTGACACAAAATAAAAAGTGCAAACATTTAAAGGAATGTTGATAGATAGTTTTAGTTTAACATATCATTTTTCATTCAGGAACTGAAACAAGAATCATGTTTACTTTTTTATTGTTAGTATTGCTCAGGCTTTTTGAAAAAGTCAAATGAAAATGTTCTTTTTTCATAGTGCATCAGAATGTTCTGAGTTAATAGGTCAAAATATGTCAAAATATCTGCTATGAAATGTCAGTCAGAATTGTTGACACAAATTAAAACTGGTGGATTTTATGTATTATCAAGTGTATCTCAAAAGTTATTTTCATGAAGCCCTCCTTCCTTTTACAAATTAGAAGCAGTTCTTTGGCATGTCCTTGAGAGCTTTGTTCCCTGCTGCTGAAGTACAGTCTGCCTCGTTCACCTAAAATGAGGCAAAACCTAATTTATGCCAAATAATTGGCATGCATTGACAAAGACTTCAACTAATTGGCAGGAATTCAAAGATTTTTCTGTTATGAATTAATTTTAAAAATAGTGAGTTTGTCACACATATTTGGACAGACAGCAGTAGTAACATTTTACTTGAATATGTTCATTCAAATGCATATTCAAAGCAGGGAAACTGGAACAATTGTTCATCATTTCTGCAGGCATCTTGCATAATTTCTGTTAAATTGAGTTGGAGAGTGGGCAGATCTGATTTAGAATTTGAATAGCTTACAATCAGGTACAAGAGGAAAGGGAAGTTAAGTGAAATAGAATTTGCTTTTTGAGTAGTTTGGAGGCTATGAATTCTGCAGCGTGGAACTTAAATTCAGAGGAGGAAGATAGGGCAATGAATGTCCAATGCAAGTTGCTCTGAAGAAATTTTATTTTATTTTATTTACTTTGAGTAAGGCATCAGTGCTCCTCATGTGATTGCTCTCTAACTCACAATTTTTAATTATTTTTTTTTTTGCTGTAAAGTTTATGACAGTCATACATCTGAAGGAAAAGAGAAATTTCATCAGTGCCATTACTCAATTTCAAAGAAAATGTGAAATCATTTGCAGTGTGCAGCTGAGATAAAAATGAAGATTGTAAAGGTTTACAACTGCTTTGCAAAATGTGGAAAAATACTGGACAAACAAGTCATTAAGGGATCTATTCTGGAATCAGAGACCCATATAGAACAATCAGACCAGATTAGAGCCTGCTGTACAGGTAAGATTTAGTTGTAAACTTGAGGCTAAAGTGAAAAGTTGTCCTCATTCGAACAAGTAGTTTGGAAGCAGAGGTAGGTGACAGCAGAGTTGCACTTTTTTGACCTGAATATGTTAGTTTTTGACTCAATAAAAACAGTCTTTGGACTGCTCATTTTGTGACTAATGATGTGGGCATTTATCATCCTCTTTTATTTTACCTTTTATTGAGACAACTGAGCCTTGACTCAGCCATGGGGAAAAGAGCAAAATTCAGGTTGTACTACAGGGTATTTCAGAGTAGAATTCAAGCTCAAGAGAACCAGCAAAAAAGATAATGTTCAATTAGAAAAAAAGTTAGAAAACAAGATTAAGTTTGTGGCTGAAAAATGACCACACCTTCATATTTAAAGAAATTGAATGGCCTTGCCCTAAATATATCTGTGCATGTCATATCCTACAGAACAGAATCTTTATGCCTGAATGCTCTTTATTTCCTCACAGGAAAAAATCCAGCATGACATCCATTTAACTGGATACAGAGAATTACTCAGAAACCTGCACTCAGCCAACCAAGATGACTGGTGCTGTCCCCAGGAACAAAATGGATATAAATCTTGAACAGCTGAGTGCCTGGCCAAGTTCTAACATGGGTGAGTGCTGAACATGGAGGGTTCATGTCACAGAAACCAGAAACACTGTGTGGGAAGGAGTATCACATTGTGCTTCCCTCCTATGAAACTGTGAGGGCAGTATTCCTGAAACTGGGAATACATTTTTCATCTTTCTTATTACAGGATACAGAAGTGTTTAATTGTTGGAAATCTGTCCACTCAACTCCAAGGACTAGCAACAATTGCATCAAGCTTTCCATGAGGAAAACCTTATTTCCCTTTCCAAAAGCTCATAACCCCTTGAAACAGGAAGACACACCAGAAGTAAATAATCTGAAGTTGACGACATCCATAGAAAAAAATTCTGTTTTGATTTTCAGGGCCTCAAGAGGAAGAAGGGACATGCAATCTGCTTAAAGATCTCATTAACTGTTAAATGTTTCCTGATAAAGCTAAAATCTCTATGTGGTATTCCAGGCTGAGTTATCCTAGTAAATATTGGTTAATCCCACTCAAAATAAAAATAGAACCTGTATGCCAAGTAGTAAATACTGTCAATTACTTATGAGAGATACAGAAAAAGGAAAGGGTTTATGCATAGTTCCTTTTTATTGGAAGTTATTGTTTAACTCTCGCATTACTGAATCTCTGCATAAATTTAATCTTTAACCTGGCAGATGTGGAGAGGAAGCAGAGTAGTTTTGGTGTAAAAGTAAGATTCTTGACATAAAAAGAGCTCCTGGTTTATGGAAGAGACAAAATACATAAATACCTGGCTCTGAAACAGAAAAGGTTATTATTCAAGGACTTGAGCTGCAGCAGAATTAATGATAGGCTCATCAGTTTACTAATAGAGTGATTATAGAGTGTATCATTGTGGGAGCAGCACCAGGAGAAAAATGTGACGTAAACACAACCTTTTTGCTGTTTCTCACTTGCCAGAACAACAGAGTAATCTATTCCATCCCTCTCTTGAGTTTAGCACACTCTCCATCATAAATCTGGCCACATCTGTTGGCTGGCACACAGGGACTTTTTTTCAGCCTGAAAAATGCCAGCTCCTTTTATGCAGGTATATGAAGCATGCTGTCTTTTCTTTCTACTACTGTGCCTGTAGACACAACCCCCAGGGGACAGCTAAATGGAGTATATTTCCTGCTGATTTTATGCATGGAAGCACGTGACTTGAAGAGATAATCAAACTTTCACAAAACCTTTCCAGCAAAACACCCTGGTGTTTTTAAGTGTTGCAATTTGGGCAACTACACTGACATCCTTCTTCCCTAATTTAAACAAGAAATCACATTCGTAACTGTAAGATGATATTTGAAAAGTGGGAATGTTCTATGTAGCAGCCAGCTAAGGTGCTCACCCCTTTGCTTAAAGTGGGAGAAGAGCTACTTTCCAGCTTGTGACTGAATTTCCATTCCTATTGCCAGTGATTCCCATTTCTGAATCATCTTTGTCAGGAAAAGACTTCATTTGCTAAATCACTTTGTACTGCTCTAAATCTATATTGAGTATTGTTCAAGCAGGCAGCATTGTTATACCCATTCCTGTGCAATTAGCTGAAGCGTGGAGGCTATCACATTTAAAAGGAAAAAAAGTACAATAATTTCTTCTTAACAAATCAATGGATTAATTATAATTTATAATTTTTTGTAGTGTGCTAAACAGTGAAGGAGCCTGAATGTGTTTCTTTGGATTTTGCCATTTACCTTTGTACCTACACCTGTTATTTACAAAAGAATAACATTATATCAGATAGGGAAAAAGTAATTTTAGAATCACACACTGTATTTAGAAGTTTATTGGAATGAGGTTGCAAGGCGTCAAAGTCAAGGGTTTAAATCACAGGTGAAGAAGTTGCCTTTCAAAGTCCCATTTAGTTCTTTTTGCTTATATATTTCATTATAACACCATATATTTGATTGCTATTTCATTCTGTTTGGTGGACTGAGCTTGCTCATCAAAAAGCAATTTTCCACAGGGGCCTGTACTTTTAATACTGTTATATTGTCAGATGCTGCCTATAAAATACAGAATTATTAACTTATTTGTGGACTACCTCCCATAAAGTCAGTAGAATGCAGAATTATTTCCCAGACTTCCACAAATGAAGCAAACAGTGCAACACCAGAGCTCCTCATTGTCTCAGGTAGTGCAGGGTTCTTTCAAAGAATAGATTTGCACTTTCAAAGTATGGCTTTGAGCAACACTGGGTTCACCTGTGGCTTGCCTGCAGTTCCACATATTAATTTCGGATTCGATGATCTTAAAGGTCTTTTCTAGACTAAATGATTCTCTGATATGCTCATGCCCTCACTGGACACCTGGGCTGACTAGAGGATCTGTCACAGACACTGGACATTGAGTGCATATTATACATTGAGTTTTATATTATTTTTCAGGGTGGCGTTGCACTGCCATGACTGACACCATCCTTTCTGGTTTCTATCCAGGAGAGAGGTAATGTTATTAGATTCATTCACTTGATTCCATACAGCTGCTGCCGGGGGTGAGGCAAGTGCAAACAAACAAATTACATTTTCCTTATGGATTTCACAGAACACAGAATGATGCAAGGCTCCACAGGGTGGGGGGTGAACTGTGCCACAGGAATAAAAGTTTTGCATAGCAAAAAAAAGCATGAAAACTAGGCTGCTGCCAGCCATGTGAACGATGAGTTTTCTAACCTCTTGAAGTGGGATTCTGAAACTGTAATGAGACAGATAGCCATTATACCTCTCACAGTAAAAGAAAAGATTCTTGAGCACCTGTCTGTTAGAGGAATGGAATATGAAACATGAAACATCACCAGCATTTTTTTTCATAAACACAAAGAGGGGTCTTAGGGTTTTTTTTCATGTGTTTTTGCAAAGACACAAGAGAAAATTACATCCTTGATTACACAGACCAGTTTTGACACCTGTCTTCAACTGCATTGTAGATTAAACTGATTTGTGCAGGCAGCAACTGAAATAAAACTGACATTTGTTTGTAAGGCAGAAAGAGAGCATTTGCAGGGCAAGACATGTTTTCTCAGACAATGCAAATGTACAGCAGTCATCTTGCTGTTGGAATTTAAATGTTTGTGAGACTGATGCTGACTGCTCCTGTTCTCTCAAACACTTCTGCTATGTTCCTCTTGAGTGAAGGTGGCTGCCACACAGTAAGGGAAGAGTCCTTTCACACAACTTCAAGCTCCTGAGGACACAGCAGAGTTTCCTTAACTGCCCAGGCACAATGGCTTAGATTTCTAAAGGGAAAGTACTCAATTCACATGTTGAGAAACACATATGACAAGATTTTCTGCAACCTGCCAAATTCCTTGGGCACAGAAAAGCATCCAGCCAAGATGACCTTGAAGGATCTCTGGTCTTCAAGGCAGACTTGTCATTTTATATGCCACACAGCTACCCAGCCAAAACATCCAATGAGAGTACAACAAGCTTCAGTAGCTGGACTTTATGTTCCATTTTAATATCCAGCACATGTCCAAGATATCTTTGGAGAAAATACCAACTCTACCTGTCAGATGAAAGCCTGAACTCTCAGGAGCATATTTAAGCCAAAACCCAATAAAGTTAGTGCTAGGCTTCTTTTACTTTCTCAGTGTAAAGACAGATATCCAAAGTGTCATGTAGCAGCTCTTTTTAATCAACTAATACACCCTCTCAATAGCAAAGGGTTAATCATGCATCTGCACATCCCAGGCCTTTGCTCAGTCTGACTTTGAAAGGGGCACGTCAGGTGGCTTCATTCCACCTGCTGGAATGGGGCAGATGTTGGGGGGGCTGAAGCAGACAGGTAGGAGAAACTTCTTTGCCTTCACAGAATCACAAGCTCTGGTACAGTAAATCATACACGAGGTTGAAATTAAATTGTGCTCTAATGACTTGATTGCTTAAGAAAAATAATTACAGAATTACTAGGTGAAGAGACATGAAATAAATGCATTAATTACATGCCCACTTACCCCTGTGCTAAGCATGATACATCAATATGAATTTATCTATGCTTATTATAGGCACAGTAGAGCTCTGTGGAATACATTAGAGAGTAAATGATTTTGCAATCTATTTCATGTTGTACCTTTTTAAAATTCTGCTCCCAGGCTAAACTGTCTGGATCATAAAAATCACAAGGACAAAGAATACTAATAAATAGGACTGAACTAGAATGTGTATGTGCAGTTAAGAGTGAATATTGAGAAACAAAAGCAGTTAATATTGTGCCTCTGCTAACAACTTTATGCATTATGTGAAACTGGAAGTAAACAGCACTTTAACAATGAGGTGCAAGAATGATACTAACTTAGAAAATTTGGTGTGCCCCACACTAACCCACCACAAATGTAAAACATAGGAATATGAGCACAAAAAACAGGTAGTTTGTGATGCCTCGTTATGTGGCACACTGTTTTTTTAAATTACCACATTGTGAGGTGACACTGATGAAATGACCAGTTTTTAGGTATTTCTAGGGTGTCCTGCAATTATCCCATCCCTTAGGAATCAGGCAGCATCACTGATTAGTCCTACCAGGGGTTCTGCCTCCCTCCCCTGGACTTTGGTAATTCCTCAAGTTTGTTTTCAAAATTTAAAAGGTTTGAGAGGAGGCCTCACTCTCAAATCCATATCAGTTTTTGTATCCCAGTGACATGATTTCCCCTCGTGGCTGCTGCACTCTTAATGACACCACTCATTGCTCTTGACAGCGAAGAGTATGTTGTGCTGGGACTTGAATTTCACTGATTCCTTGTTCATTTACAGAATGTGGGTATATATAATAAAAAACCAACTTCTCATATATGGTTTAAGTACATAAATTGATGAATTCTGTTCCTTTCTTCTGATTGGTATAGAAATTGCATTTGTATGAAGTACTTGAACTGAGCTACAATGCACATTCATCTCACAGTTTGGGGGAAATGCCACATTATGAACAGCAGAAATATATTGAGTTCTACAATTACATTGAAAAAACCTTTTTAAGCAAACTTTACATTTCCACTTGTCATTTTTTCCAATATGATATGAAACAGTACACTGAAATCCCTGTTAAGTCCTGCCAGAGAGAGAGAAAGATCTTCTGGATTTCTACAGCACTGTGAGCTTTCACTTCATGCTGTGTCTGTTCTATGGACAGATGAGCTTGATCATGTACCACATCAGCCTAAAAATTAATGAAAGAGATAGTGGCCTTCAGTTTTGAGGAGGCTGGTGTAGTTTTTGGAATATCCCTGGGTCACCATATGCTTTTCCACACAGTGTCTAAACAAGGCTTTATTTTGTCCTCTGATACAGCTGTTTCTCATTTTCATCTTGCAGATGCTATCTTGCTTACAGGGCAGCTTAGTTAAAAAGCTGTGTTGACTCATAAGACCAAGATGTACCACATTCAATTTTGATGGAAAAGTGCATAACCCCTTTAACATTCACAGGGCAAAAAGTTTACAGGGGGAGAAGATTCTAGGTCCTGAAGCAGTGTCAAACTCCCTTTTTCTGTGAAGCATAGTCGACTATTAAAAGCCTAAAAAATGTGCTTATTCATCTTATTATTATGGAAAGTCCTGGTGATTCACTGCATGGGCAAGAGATGATGGTTTAGTTTAGTTATTACTGTTTGTAGTTGAGTCTTCTGTTAAGATGGAAACAAAACAGAAATAATACGGAAGATTCCCTAAGTGAATGGGAGCTAAGGAGCAGGAGAGCATTTACAGGCACTTCCCTGAACCAGTCAGTTTTTAACACTGAATAAATGTGCTTAATACAAAAAGAAGGGGGGAAAAAAAGAAAAAAAGAAAAGAGAGGAAAACTTAGTCTTTCCCCATCTTCCCTAGAGCCAGGAGTCGGAACAATGGAATTTCCCTAGTGGGGAAACAAAGACATAATGTCTAATTGCTAGGACATAAAGACTCAGAGGGAGAGCACGCAGTGGTCAGGAGAGCGGAAGAGCACTGACCCAAACGGTCAGAAAGACAGAAAAAGAATCTCAGTTCAGAGTATGCACAAACATTTCAAGAACCCAAGCACAGCCAAAAGAAGGCTCAGGAGTATTGAGGCAAAGTGAGCAGACAAGAAGTTGCTAGACTGGATTTTATATATTTGTCTATCTGAACACACACAGACATTCTCCAACTAACTAATGAAAGGCAAAACTTATTGCCTAATTTCCTTTTGTCTTCAGTCAATATAAATATCCCATAAATACTGAGATCTGAGTGCAGATTTGTTCAAACTTCCAGGGAACAGGGAGAGCAAGCCTGGGTAATGCAAATCTGCGACAGAGCATGAAGTTCTAATGACTGTAAGAAATAGGGAACTCATTCCCTTCAGTGCAAGCTATGGGAAGAGCAGGAGCTGAAAGCTATTACTGAGAAAACTCTTGGCTGTTGGAGTGGCTCCTACACAGACTCACAATTCCAGCCAGTGGGAATTCTACAAGGTTGTGAAAGAGGACAAAGTTTGTACCAGGAGATAAGAAAAAGAGTTATTCTCAGTAAAGGACTCACAGAACTCAGTTTTTCCTGTTATTCCCAAACCTGACTTCTCCAGAAACTCGAGATCTCTTGATTCAAGTCAATAATCTTCAAATCAGTTGCCAGTTCCTCCCTTGGGAAAGCAAGCCCCTCCTTAGGGAGTAGAAGTTTCTTTTCAACTTGATATATTTCTGCTGTGCATGTAAATCAGGTGCAAATTCTCTTTTAATCCTCTGAAAATCCCAATATTTAGACTTTGACATTTGAGGGAATAAATGTAAATTCTCTTTAAGGCCAATATACAATATAGCATGGAGAATATCAAATCCCAGAGAAAGCAGAGGACTAAAAGGGACCAGAAAAGCAAAAATGCACATCTTTCAGAAATTTTATTATTTGGGTTAGAAGGACATCCTTGCGTTAGGAGGACACACAAGGGTACTGGTGGTGTAGAGAGTCAAGCGAATCATACAGGCTTTTAATGAGGAAGTAATTATATGGGGTTTTTTCAGAGTGCTTTATAAACACTAATTATGACTTGCTGCTAAATTTTCCAGGTGAATAAACAGAACTCAGAACAGATTAGACAGCTTGCTAACCTCCGTGAGTGAGTCAGCAACAAGCTTAGCAGTAGGTCTTTTGAATTTTTATTGATTATTGCCCTGCTTCAAACCATAGTTAGTGTGGAAGAGACTGAATACCTACGAGGCCAAGTTACTTACAAATATTTATCGGGAAGGTACTGACCACTTTAGATAAGAGTGCAAGCCTTCTGTACCTCTAGTTTTATTTTAAATTTCCCCTTCACTGTCAAGAAGCAGAAATGAAGTTGGACTCTGTTCTGCTGGAAAAGAGGAGACCTCTTTGATATATTTACACGCCATTAGTCACTGCATCTGGGAGGTAAGCTGCCCTTGGCTTTCTGCATCTGTCCCCAGTGGAAGCAGATAAAGACAATTGCTTCCCCAGTGCCAGGATTCCACAAGCACAAGGGCCAGCCCTCCACTTCTCTTACAGTTCTCCCTTCCCTGCAATCTCTTCAAAAGATCCTGTGTGTTAGAAGAGCCAAGTTAATTATTTTAAAGGTTCCAATAGTTTATTTTTCAGAAAGATTCTCAGACGTATGAATCACAAGGAATAACCGTAGTTCAGGAAAAACTTCTGGGAGTTGGATGTAACTGCTAACACTTGGTCAGAATCAATTACATGGGACCAGGAGGCAAAGGGAAGGGGAAAAGCAAAGCTTTGCAGTGCCCTTTGAGCACTCAGGAAAGCCAAGGACGCATTTTAGTTCAGCTTAGTGACAGAAAAAGCACCCCAAACACAAAACAACCAAGGTCTAAGGTTTTGACCCTGATTTCAGTATCTTTGTGTAAAACCAGAATTTTTAAGACAGACACTTATGCTGAACTGTTCTTTGAACAGCAAGAGCTGCAAGCTGAAAGGGGGAAAAAGTTTGGTTATTTTGTTGCATTTTTCCTTTTCTACTTTGAGTGATTTTCTTAAGCTTTTACAGTGGTACAAGCTAAGCCTTCATCTTTAGTCATACAAACCCTATGCCTCTAATAAGAGTTCAAGCAACAAAGAGCAGTTTTAATATTGAATAAAACCAGCAAAATTAGAACTTGAACACAGAATATCTGTGCTACCAAAGTATGTTTCTGTACAGAACAGAGTATTCTCAGTGTGGTAACACTATATGGAATCAATTTATGCCTGGCAAGGAAAATAAAAGTATAACATTTCTTGTGCGAGGATTTTTCCATATTCACTCCAGTAGTGTGTGTCATTAGGTACATCTGTGACAAAAACATCACTTAAAGCAGGCTAGGAAAGAGAAACCTTGGCTCACTTACCCTATTACTTCATCTCTAGGGTTTGCCCTGGTGCACTTTTCCAGTAACACGATATTTGGATAGGCTCTGTATTGTCTTATATAAAAGAAGTTGCTAGAATAGCCACCTCCCTGCACTCTAGACTTATCTGTAATTGTTTGATTTGGCTTACAAAGTTATATCCAGTAATTTTATAATGTAGAGATTAGTCCATGTAAAATCGGTCATATTTGTTTATATATCTGATTAATTAGCAACTTTTCTTCATTTAGGCTATAAACTGTAATCCATCAGTGTCTTTGTGGACTGAAGATTCTCTGTTAGGAATTGTCATTTGTGGTTTTATGGTAAATTATAAATTACCTCCCAGTGTGGCTACATGTTTTCATTTCCATTTTTTTATGAAAAATCCAATTGCAATTATAAATTGTTTTTAAACATTTCCACTGCTATAATGTTATTTCATATTCATGTCAATCCTAAGGTTTTAAAAGCAAATATAAGTGCATTTTGTGTATTTCAAAAAACACAAAACTGATTTGACCTTAAAATGACCCACCCATTTTAATGTTTTCTCCCAAGGACTCAGAAGCAGCCAGTACCATACTTTGCTGAAATACATTATATGCTTATGAGTCATTTGCCTTGTATTTAATTCAGTTAGGAGGAAATGCAGCATCAAATTTGAGAGGACTAGTTATCCAAGAATTTTGTACAGAATCCATTTTATATCTCACCCTCAATAGGACTCATCTGTGAATCTTTAGTGAGAGGAGGAACTTGTGACAAGAGTAGGATTTAAACCGTTTAGTACTTCCTGTGGTTCATTTTAAGTAACTCCATGTACAGGATGCTGATGTGAGTCCTGTTCTTACAAGCCTTAACCTTGCTTTGTATTTTGGAATTCTGTAAGACTTACTGTGCAATGGAGGAGCAAACACCAAGGTGTGCAGGACCCTTCGCTGCAGGGAGGTCTGGCTTTTGCAGCAGCCATTGCTCAGTTTGGGTGAGGAAGAGCTGAACTGTCTGTAAACAGCAGACTTCTGTACTGGTAAGGTGTGAAGGTCATTTTAGTTTACTTTGTGTACAATAAGTTGACTTTCCACCATTTCTTGTACTTGTTTACACTCTGTGGTGACAGCTGAGCTTTTTTCTCTGAGAATCCATACTGCAGGAAATAAAATTCTTGTCACTCAGATTTCCTTACTTTCAAGTGAAACCTTACAGTTCCAGACATCCCTTTTCAGCTGACACCAAGGCTTACTGCAGTAAGCTGTCTAACAAGAAGTTCTTAATAATATAATGCTGTAAGAGCTGCTCCAATAAATCAGACTCTGAAACTTGATATGTGGGCCAAGATGGCAGATCATGTATTTGCAATTCCTATTTTAAAAAAAACAAAAACAAAAAGTCTGCTGGCTTAGGGTACAGGTGAAATGAGACCTTTTGATTCCATATGTCTGTAAAACTTGCTATCAGAATGAAAGAGACAAAAATAATATTTTTAGTCTAACTTCTACAATAATAGATAACAACATCAGAACATTCTAAGGGAAAAAGCCAGAACTGAAAGCTGGTAGAATGCCAAGAAAATTAAATTAATTGTTTCATGGTAGGCAGTTGAATTTCTAAGCTTGTCCTATTACAAAGTATGTAGCTGTCCATAAATACACTTTTTTATATTAAGGGGCAGAATTGATCTACCAAATCTTCCTTCTTCAGAAGTGCAAATGCTGATGTGTCATCTATGGAGGGAACATTAGAGCTACGCTACCAAGCACCTGATCTTTGAGATGTCACAGTCAAAATTTATCATCTTAAAATCTTGCTGTTTCCTGATAACTATTCTTCACACTGAAATATTCACCCCTCTGGAGCTGCCTCCAGAAAGAAGCACTAGTAATAAATGGAAGTGCATGTACTGCTGTATTGTCTCTGGTCCTGTTGAGAGTTCTGCTGATGTTACTGAAGATCTTCTGTACAAGTACAGACTGATAATAGAACTGTTTATGGAACTCACTGTTTCTTATGCCAGAACTGATAACAAAGCGCAAAGCGAATTCAATTTTCACCGACTGCATCTTTTTACCCATTCCTATGGCTACTTCTAAGCTGGCCTCTAGTCCTTTCAAGAAGTCCATGATATTCCAAGGTCTCTCAAAATAATTGAAGAAAACTTGAAAAAATGCTGTAGCTTTTGTGCACAGGCAAATCTGATAAATTCATTGTCCTGAACAGTCCATTTTGGAGCTCACAAGAAGAGGCAAGTGCAATACCAGTCCCATAACAGACTATGGGAAATATTTCTTACTGCTGAGCCCTGCATTTATCATGTGCATTTCAAATCTTACTGAGGATCTGGTTCCCATGACTCAAGTTCTGGATTTAAGAGGCAATGTGACATATGGTTTTTAATATCTCCCCAACAGGGTATGATTTCCATGAGTTCAGTATACTTGTCACTTTTAATCCAGGTTTTAAGAAGAAAAATAAATTTCATGCTAAAAAAAAAAAAAATGCTTAAATCTTTTAACTTGGAAATAAATTTGCAAAAATAGTTTCCATTCTTCCAAATTTCAATGGAAAAAAGTGTCATAGAGGGAAAATTGGAGACATGAAAAGTCAGCCTGTATTTCTGCATGGATTGTCCAGCCCCAAGCACCTACTCAGTGATTCATGTAATAGGGAGGCTTGTGGAAATCATTCTTCTTGGGCAGCAGCAGGACCAGAGCTGCCAAAAGCTGGTGTAATTAATACCATGTTTGTGCCCAAATCACTGTCTTCCAACCCTATGTAACCCCACTGTAGTAAGTAGCACAGCATAGCATATAGTTCTGCTGTAAATAGGAAATGTGATCCAGACTTATTCATCCCTAGGACAATGATCCTCTGCTGTCTGCAAATCAGCTGGAAGGTAACTTGCATTGTGTTCTGCCCCTCCACATGACACGTACTGAGCAGCTCTTAATTCTAGAGCCTAGGTTAGTTTGCATATATAATCTGTTCTTGGTTTTCTGCCTGTTTATGTTGCTATGAACCTCAAACTACCCGTTAAGCCGTGATAACAGAAACAAGAAATCCTCCCCCTGCCTCTTGCCTCTCTCTGTGTCTCTCTCACAATTGCCAGAGTAAGGACAGTGAAGTAAGGAGAGGGCTAGACAAGCCATCTCTGTTATTAATAATAACACCAAGGGGAGGACTGGGGAAAATAGCTGCTCCAGAAACTTCTGGCTGCTGGATTAAGCCAATATGTGTTCCCTCTACCCACATTTATGTAAAATGCTGCTTCTCAGAGATGTTTTCATCTCACAGCTTAGAGGGGTCCAATTACACAAAAATATTCTGGAAGTTTTCCTGTATTGATTTGCTATGACGTTTATTTATCCTCTGTTAATTGAAAAGATACTTGGGACCAGGTTTGTCTCATGTGCGAGTAACATCCATGCCCCAGCTCTGTCATTAGTGCTGGAGTAGTGGGGAGGAGGGAGTTAAGAGGAGAGATCAAAGCAGCTGGGATCTATCAAGCAATCAGGGCCCACTGCCAAGGGAAGAGAAGGAACTGGGGCTAAGACAATGGCTTTGATCCCAGGAAGAGAGGGCTGGGCGTCAGGAAGCATGGAGTAAGGCTAAATCTGTTGGTTTTGGCCCTGCTTTTGAGTAGGCTCCTCATTCTTAGAGGTAACCCTTTTAATTAATTTTATAACTTGCTATGTGCTTTTGCTATTATGGTCTTGATTCAAGTTTACCTGTGTGACAGCAGAGATGATAATTGCTGAGAGAAGCTGTGATACAAAGCAGTGTCTGCACTATGCAGGATGAGGTTATGTGGAGTGCAGGCTTGTGCTAGGCCAAGTGCTGGTCTGTGTTAGTGAGAGGCTGCCCAGTTTGAGCTGAAAGTTGGAGCTTAAGGATGTCCATCTGGACTGCAAGATGTTTGAAACATCACCACTTTACCCTTGGTGAAGATGAGCACTTAAATGCTAATGCTTTCCTTTGGATTATGTAGGTTTAAAACCCTGCAGCTTCACTCTTCTGTCATTGAACTCCTAAAATGTGGTGATTTTCTGCACTTGTAGGCAAGCAAGAAACTCAGCTTGGCGAGAGGTTGTTCTTGGTTTGATTTGGGGTTTGTCATCTTTTTTTCTTTCTTCAGTCTGATTCAGAGTAGCTTTGCTGGGGTTTTGTTATGGCAAGCTACTAAATGGGTGAGACACCAGCATCAGCCATTCCCAGTGAATTAACTTTGGGTTCAGTGTATGGCACTTGGGGCATTTTAGGCAGGCCAATAAGCAGGGTACAGTATCGTCTAAACTTGGGTAGGAGTCTGGCTCCTTGGTGTTATTGCTCATCTTGGTCCTTCCACAGCTGCAAGAAGCTGTAGGTGCTGAATGAGACCTGAGTAATAGCTCTAGTGGACAGTTGAAATTAGGAGTTTTCTTTGTTTCCTTTATGAAACTCCTCAGTGCTCAGGATGTGGGAACTCACTGCTAACAATCTAAAAAGTTGTGCTGTAGGGCGAAAGATCCAATTATGCTGTGATTTTAGTGAAGGCTTCTACCTTGACAACACTACAACTTCAAATGATAAGCACTGTAATTCTTCAATTTGTTGGGGTTTACCTTGTTATGAAGCAAGTTTACTTTTGAAGAAACATCTCCAAACATCCTGTGGTTTTAATTTTTCTTTTATCTCTGCTTAAGCATATTGAATAGTTGTGCAAGTGTACTCTTTAAATAAGATGATTGAATTAAAATCAATAAATTGCTTGTTATGTAACTTATTCCCCTCACAAGTAATTCAAAGCCACCTCTTTTTTTTTCTTTATCTCCAGAGTCTGTATCATTCCTATATTTCTTTTTTTTTTCTTTTTTTTTTTTTTTTTTTTAATATTGAATAGTTTTGGTTTGGATAACTTAAAGAAAAAAAGAAAGAAGTAATTTTGTTCAATGAAATGGAGGTATAATTATCTTGACACTAGTATTAATATTTGTACCAATGAAGCTGCAAAGAATTTTGCTCTACCAGGATAAATATAAAGTGGAATTTAAAGTCCTCTTGGAAGAGTCAGATTCTTGTAACAGAATATTCAATTTTTCATAATATTCCTTCATTTTTCGTATCTTCATACGTAAACAAAATGATCTTATTTATTCATGCATGGCAGTGTAAATGCTGTTCATGTGTTCTGGATTAAGAGTTTTCCCCCGGGGAGCAGAGTATGTTCAGGTGAGATAAAATGAGACGTTATCTTCACCTTTGCCACAAACTGACACTATTCTGCATCACAGCTTTCACAGAAATTAAAAGACACAAACCATTCCTTCCTCCAGCACTTCTCCCTTCAGGCTTCTGTCTCATTGCTGCTTGATAGAGGTGGAATTCAGATTCTTTCCTAAAACTTTTTAATATAAAATTTGTATGCACAAATCCTTAGCATGATGTTTCTGGCATAGCCTGGACTCTTTCAGTCTTCCAGTAAAAGCTGCATTAGGAAGTTTTCCCTACAAACAGACCTTTGCATGAGATTACACAATGTCCTTCTATGCAGAAGTGTAACTGTAGCTGTTAAATCATATTTATTCTTCCTACTTATGACCATACAGCAATCCTATGAAACCTCGGTGGTCTCTATAGGCTTTGGTATTTGTGTTGATGCTCAGAAGGATGTGGTTTGAACCAGAGCGCAAGAACTCTACATGTGAGATGGAGACATTCTGGAAGGGTGTGTGCATGAGAGGAATCTCAGGGGAATATTTTGGCACATGGATCACTATTCTTCTGTTGAGTATAATACTGAAGGAGTCATTACTGAGAATCAGTGTGGAGGGAATGAAGTCAAAAGCAAACTGATGAACTTTGCACTTAGGGCTCTGAGCTCTGGAAAGTAACAGGCTTTCTGTTTCTTCATGAGAATACACTGGGATCAATCATGTATGACATGACTCCCTTGGGTTATTAATTTTCTAATAGTTTTTTTGAATTATCTTACTATAGCAGCTTTGTTGGTTTTTTCTCTTTTTGCTTGATATTGTCAGACAAGTCCTTAAGCCAGCAACAGTGAACACAATGTATTGTATTGCTTGTTACCAGCTTTGATTCCTTCATGCAAAGAAAAAAAAGTAATGACTAGGGCCCTTGCATACAAAAATAAAAAGGGCTTTAAAAATTACTGGATTTCTCAGTCAATTAAAAATTATTACTTCATATGTCAATGGAAGAAATACTCTCTGGTCTTATCCCAACTCATTCTCTCTGTACACTCAGTAGTGTCTGACTGACAGACTCACTCAAATTGACACCTGAGACTGGAAACAGAAGGCTGAGTCCACATTGCAAACCCAACATCTTTAGAGACCTGCTGGGGATGGGTGGGGGAAAGGAAATTTTGTTCATTAATCAGTAAGGAAGATGTTAATGCCTTGTCCAGAGTCAGAGACTTATTTATCACAAATATTTAAGAATATGTGAAAATTGTAGATGATGTTGAAGTTGACTTTGCAGCAACTATCAAGTGCAAGAATACACCACCTTCAAAATGTGCAGTTGGCAGCAACTCATCCTGGTGTAATTAGGATTTACTCAGCTTCAACTGTGAATTGACACTTTCTTATCAGTAGAGGATCAGACACCAAAATATGAGGGAAGGACTAGTCTAATCTGGAATATACTTTGTTACATATCTGGGACATTCCTAAATGAAGTCAGCCTCTGTACCTAAGGGGATTTCCCCAAAGGAGAAAATCACACTTTATTTGTGCACTCATACAGTTGAAAGAAAAACTTTCTTAATTCAAACCAAAGCAGAAATTCTTTACTAGATTCCAAGGGGGAAGGGATATAGATGAAGTAATCTACATGACAATTCACCAGCAGAAAAATAAATGGGGGGGGAAAAAGAAAAGTTTCATTTGTGTCATGGTATGTCAACTGCAACAGTAGTGTAGCACTTTCTTTCACTCTCACAGTTGTGACGTGGCAATCTGCTGTTAGATAAATTATTTGTTATCAAAGTTTTGAAAACAAAAATTTGAGTGTTTCTTAGTATGTTTATTACTGCAACCAAAGTATACACAATGGAGTTAGAAATGGATATAAAATCAACTAATTTGCTCTTTCAGGATAATGAAAGAGTAGCACTGCATAATGCTGACAATGAGATAACCTGAGATTTTTTGGTTTTCTGTGATGTCAGGTTAAGGATTTGATTTTCCAATTAACTTGGACCAGTTGCAGCAATGGGAGGTTAATATTACAGGCTAAAGTACTTTCTTCTCCGAGGAGATAAAATATCAGAATTCTATTTGAGTCATCAGAAGTTTAAATTAGTTGCAGTCTTGGGGTATTGACTTTTCTTACCTCTTATCTGTCCCATAAGATTGCACCTGCACTGGGCTGCTTGTGCAACTTGTGCTGCAAAATCTAGTGGTTCTTTCTCAACAGTCATCAGGGTAAAAATGGTTGGTAGGCTGTAATACAAGGAAGGAAAATACAGATAATTAGTTTTGTCAGACAGGGGCTTTCAATAAATATTTCTACACACTGTGCACTGTTTACCTTAAAAAATCCACATTTTTAGGTCAAAATATTTTTCACCTTTCCCATGGACTGTGGGGTGCATTTTTTACTGGTTTTTTCTAGAACTTGGGCAAAGGGTATCTCTGTTCAAGAAAAAATCAGCAGTTTAATGTCTGATATCCATATGATGTTGTTCAAGGTTGTAACATGGTGGGGGCTGGTCTCTTCTCCTGGGTAGCAAGCAACAGAACAAGCAGGAATGGCCCCAGGTTGCACCAGGCACATTTAAATTACATATTAGGAAAAATTCCTCTACTGAAAGGGTGCTCAGGCCTTGGAACAGGCTGAAAAGGGAAGTAGTGGAGTTGCCATGCCTGAGAGTGTTCAAAAAATGTGTAGATATGGCCATGGTTTAGTGGTGAACATGGCAGTGATTTTTAACAATTGCACTTGATCTTGAAGGTCCTTTCCAAGTTTAGCAATTCTATGGTGTGTATCTCCAAACTGGTATCAGACCTGCTGGTTATTTTACACAGTTTTTTTGCAATCCTATGTCTTCATCATTGACATTTATAATGAAATTGCATCTTGCCATATTTATAACAGAACTAAGTCTGATAAATATGAGCTAGCCTAAAAATAGACCAAAGAAACCTTCCTCTGATACTGAAGAAAATAGCCATTGCTAAGTAGTCTCAATAGCTGATTTAAACCATAATTAAAGGATTTTCAAAAGGTCTAACAACTTTAAAAGTCTGCCTGATTTTTATTCTAGATTTCTTTCTTGAAAACACATGGAGTTGCTTGTAGCCTTTGTTAATCCCAGAGCAGTATTTCTGTTGCACAACACTTTAAAACAATGCCTGTTTTGCTGGAGTGCTATGAGACTTCTCTGCTCTTCTGGAATCCACTTAAACACCTATGGTGGTAGGTCTTCTCTGCTCTTTTTCAGTGCAGCCAAAGCTCTCCACCTAATTTCATTTTGCCATTCAATATTGTCAGTGTGGTATTTTTAGCTTTCAGCACAATTTAGGAAAACTGGTTAGAAGAGCCAAGAGTGGGAAGGAGGTTCCCTGGTCCTCACTTAACCAGATTTTTTTCCAGTGCCTTTCTCCAGAACAGGGCAAGTTCCAAACACAGTTGAAGAGACTGCAGGAAATATTTAGCTCTTGATTCCCTGCAGGACTGATCCATTTATGGTTGGAAGACTCTAGCTCTAAGTAGTCAGAGTAGAAGTCTATCCGTATGTTGAGTGAATACAATTTATTGCACCTTATTTACTGTTGTGCTTTTAGAGTCTTCTTAGCTTGATAGCATTTGAAATATGTTTTAATACATCTAAAAGGAAAAAGAAAACCCTGGCAGGTTTGTTGGCACGTATATGATTTCAGCACACTGACGTTTGGTCATTGTTGTGATATTTTGGTTGGCTCTGTCTTAGCAGCTAAATAAATCCAATAGGAAAATGATGTCTTATTCTGAAGTACTTTTTTTAATTACAAGTTTACATTCTCATCCAGTTTAACTAACTTAGGAGGTGTAATTAGGTAGCTCCTAACACACCTATCTCAGAGTCCCAGAAAAAAAAGGAAAGGCACCTAGGTTAGCTGAGCCAAAGCATATCTATGTAATTTTGGACAGAACTGGGTTTGGTTTTGTTTTTCTTAGCTTCTTTGTGAAGATTTCTGCTGCTGATCACTGCACCATATTTCAAGGCCATCTGTTTCATGACTTTGCTACCTTTATTTTTGGGAAATATTGTCTATACCACATTTCCCTACACACACCTCTTCCCCATTCAGGCCTGCCATTTCTTGCTCCATCCATAGAATATTGAGAATATATTCTACTTATCTTCATATATTTGAAGACCATTTCTGTATGTTCTTCCCTTTAAATCAATCTCTCCTTTAAACATCTCATTTTCTTTCAGTTTAACCTTCTATGTTATGGAATACAGTATGAAATAAAATTCCTGTCCTGTTCTCTTAAGTCATTGACTAAAAATATATTTATATTTCATGTAATTTATGCTTTTTCCCTTTCAACTTTTTCAAATGATCCACAAATTTCTTGAAATACAATTCTGAGAATTCAAATGCTCTTGGACTTAGGTGAAATAATTCTTCCACTGTGATTTATAACCCAGCCTTTTGTTTCTCTGCAAGTTTAATGCTTGTCTTTTCTTAGCAGAATAACACCAGTGAGTCACATTCAGATTGGGAGGCAAAGTAACATCCATACATCCCTCTTCAAAAAACCACTCGCAGCTATCTGCAACAAGTGTGTTTTCCTAGATGTAGTATATGGTTCTTCTGTTTAATGGGATTCTGCTTTTCCAGTCCTTATCTCCACTTTTTCAGAGTGCTTTGTAATTCTTATCTTGTCCTACAAGAGAGTCAGCTCCTGAAAATCTGGTCTCAGTTCTTTCATCTAGATCATTAAGTGGAATACAGAGCAGCCCTGGCTCCAGAGCAGACAGAAGAACCTGGTGTCCTACACCCAGCCCTGCTTTCATCTTCATGGAGGTCTCAATAATAAAAAACAGAGTTTTTCCACCTACATTTTAATAGTTTTTTCAAGGTCTTTTTCCCCCAGTTTTTAGACTGTCATGTGAAATAAAGCCGTGCCTTATTAAAATCAAGATTTCTCCATTATCCACAATGCTTACAATATTGTCCCTGAGAAATGTTGCAGTGGCTATACCCCACATGTTCTTAACAAATACAGCCTGGATATTACTCAGTTCCTTTTGTTCTTACAGGCTTAAAAGACTTCCCTGTTTCTCCTGGAGCTGAGTTCTCATATGTATCATATTAAATGTTTAGCACTAGATTTGCCCTTTTCCTGTCTTCTCTAATTTCTACCTGGTCTCAAAGATAATTGTTAATGGCTTTGTGATAAAAAGTGCCAATTTTCTACATATGTGAGAGTTCCATTTTGAAAATACCTATCACTACTAAGTACTGTTTAAACTGATAATTCACTGATTAGCCCAAAATTAGACCTTCACACCACCAGGAGTCATTTCTAGCTACCTGGCTGCTCTTCCTTTTGTGGAAGATTGAGGGGAAACATTGGACCAGGCTTGAATGGTCTTTCTGTAAATGACTCCTGATGTGTTTTATCAGTTTATTTGCGTTCCCAGTTGTCTCAAATTAATCTTGTCGGCCTAGCCAGTGACTAATGCCAATTTTCTTTATTTCTGTGTTTGCATTTGCTCTCTGTGAGTGTTCACATGCCAGTCCTCTGGCCCTACAGGAGCTGGCCTCTTAGAGGTGTATGATATTTATTTTGTTGCTTTTCTCCTCCCTGTTTGAATTTTGCAGCTTGTGACTATTATCACCCAAAATGCCATCCATCAGCATTCTCCAAAACATTGTCTTCAAGATGTTCTGAGGACATGTAGAGCAGTTGCTACTCACATTCCAGGTCTAATTCCCTGTAATTTCTGGATGTTGGACAAGTGTACCTGGTACTGCAGCACATGAAAAGACTCTCACTCATCCTCTCTTCTCTGAACTTGAAACTAAGTATCAGAGACAGGAATACCCTACAGAGCAGCACTACATCAGGCTTCTTAGTGAGCTTTGGAGAACAGTGGAGCATGCAAACAGGGAATGTTGTTAAACACGTCCTGGAAACAATTACACAGGATGCAAGATGTGACTGTCAGATTTTTTTGCTCACATGAAATCCCTCTGTTGCAACTCAAGTCCTTAAAACTTTTACTGGCCTTAGCTTTCCACCAGGGATATGTCCAAAATATCCCTGTGACCTCCTGGTCTGTCCAGGACTTGAAATTTGAGGCATCACTTTGCAGAGAAAGAATAGACTAAAACTTTTGAGGGTTTTTTGATTTTTCTACTAGTTTGGGAAGAAAAAAATGTTTTAATCATGCTTAATTCTGCTTTAGGCCTCACAGTCAGAACATCAACAAAATTCTAGCTAAAACAGTTTTTTCAGATGGAGGAAAACCTTAAGAATAAAGGAGAAGTTTTTCCTCACAACCATGTAAAATATAATTTGTAAAAATCTTCAGAAATGTCCCACCAAAAAGCTAAAATTCAAAATTTAGTAATCTTAGTTATCCATTCCAGTCAGCATTTTATTGTGGTTTTAGCAATAGCAAAAAGGAGAGCTATCAAGTCCTTTAGACTCCTTGTTTCCTTCTGCTCATATATCGGTTTTTAAAGGCAGTTTATTCAAACCGTCTCTGTTTTGGTAGGAAAAAAAAAAAAGCCAAATGTTGTTCTTTACAGAAAGATTTGACAGACTTTTATTTTTGAGAAACATCTTGAGAGGTTGTTCAGGGTAATCTCTGTTAAATCAAGAACCTGTTCTGAATTAGGTCTAAGCAGATATCCCAAGAGATGGTTTGTTTTGGTTTTTTTAATAAGTACTCTTTTTTTGCCTGCCTTTACTTCTGAATATGTGGGGCTGTGACCAAAAGCACGTACTGACTTAAATTTGGTTTAACTCATGATCCTTCAGCTAACAGAGACTAGAGGCTGCATAACTTCAGAACTGCCTCCAGAGTGGAGCTGGACAGATTTTAGCCACACTTATTTAACTTTAAGCACTTTTCTGTTCCCCTGAAATTTGCAAGTGCTCCTATTTAGACAAGGGCTGATTGTACAAAACCAGGCAGTGGTGATTTGGAATCACCAAAATCAATTTTGAATACCCAGAGCATGCTGTGTTTGTGGTGCAGAGTGCCCACCACTCCAAGTGCTCTTACGGAGTATGTCATCCAGTGCAGACTTTTAGACAGAACAGGTGCTTAAAGATGCAGTCTCTGGATTCATTGAACTCAGCAATGAAACTTCTATTAAATTGAAATGAAAAAAAGATTTCACGCACATACTTTGTTGCTGTTAAATGCTGAGACAACATGTATAGACCTCAGTGCCATGATTCAGAGCTCAGTTTTTACCAACCAAAACCCCTGGATCTTTTTCCACAGGACTGTTCTCCAGCATCTTGTTCCCAGTGTGTAGGTACAACCAGCATTACCTGTCCCAGGTGGAGAACTTGGCACTTGCTCGTGTTAAATATCGTATGGTCACTGGCTGCCCAGCTCTCTAGCCTATCCAGGGCCCTCTGTAAGGCCTCTCCACCTCTAAGAACACTCACAGCTCCTCCTAGTTTGGTAGTGTCAGCAAATGTACTTAATGCACATTTGATAGCTGAATCCAGGTCACCTATAAAATCATTAAAAAGCCCTGGCCCTGGGATGGAGCCCTGGGGAGCCCCACTGGTGACCAGGCTGATAAAATCCCATTAATTACATTTCCCCTTTGTATCTGCCATGTCAGCCAGCTGCTCAGCAAACACACCACGGACATCTCCGGCTGCCAGTTGGAAGGGTTATCCAGAGGGTGCTGTGAGACAGTACCAAAAGCTTTGCTAAAATCCCAAACCCACCACATCTTCTTGTTTCCCTCAGCTACCTAGGTGGGTGAACTTGTCATAAAAGGAAATTAAGTTGGTCAAACAGGACTTTTCCCTCATGAATGCACTTGTGACTTTCAAGTGTTTTTCAGTATCTCCCAAAATAACTTTCTCCATAATTTTACCAGGCATTGAAGTGAGACTGACAGGCCTATAGACACAGGATCATCCTTCTTATCCTTCTTGAAAACCAGGATAATGTTGGCCAGCTTCCAGTGGACTGGGACTTCTTCAGAGCCCCAAGACTCTTGAAAATAAAGCAAAGGAGTCCACAGTGATGCCTTTTCTCCACCCTGGGATAAATTCCTCTGGCTTTAAGCGCATGAATTGATCACGCCCCAGTCACGGTCGGCTTGACACACCCATCCCATGGAAGGCAGGTGCAGTTCGAACAATCTCCCTCTCTCCTTCCCCGGGAGTCCTCAGCCCTGGAGCAGAGGCATCCCCCTGCCCAGACACAGCCCGCAGCCGCGCTGGGGCCCCGAGGTCCTGCCGCAGCTCCGGCCTCAGGAGCCCCGTTTTCACATGGCTGTGTATGTGTATGTACACTCCCGTTTTCACATGGTTGTGTATGTACGCTCCCGTTTTCACATGGCTGTGTATTAGTTAATTCGGTCGGGAAAGATCTCCGCCATCTCGATCTGCCCGCCGCGGCCGCTCGCGCTCCCCGCGCCGCCGGGCCCCCTCAGGCGCTGCCCCGTTCGGGATCCCGCGGGCCGTGCGCAGCTCCCGTCGGCGTGGCGGAGGGCGCTCGTGGTCCCGGATGAGCGTGGGGAGGTAAGGGAAGCCGGGGGAGAGCAAGGAATGAAGGTGGAGGCTGTGCTTTCCCCGCCAGCAGCAGCAGAATCCTTGCGGTGCCCGTCAGGCGCGGCCCCCGCGGCCCCGCCGTGAGGGAGGCGGTGGTCGCCAGGGTGTGTGGTGCTGCACAAAGCGCCTTTGGGAAATTACCTGGAAAGCTGGTGCCCTAATCCCATTTAAAAACCTTGAAGAAAAACAGAGATGTTCCGCGCCAACGCAGGGAAGGGTTGTTAGGATGTTCAGTGGGGATGGGAGAGGCTAAAAGACCTTGGTTTGTTTCAGCTACAAAGTTAAAGATGCTTTATTCTTCCCTGTGAGGGGGGTGAGGCCCTGGCACTGGCTGATCAGGGAAGCTGTAGATGTTCCATCCCTGGAAGTGTTCAAGGACAGTCTGGACGGGGCTCTGCCACCTCTTTGACTATGAAGTGTGTGTGCCCACAGCAGGGACTTGGGTCTTTAAGCTCCCTTCCAACCCAAAGCATTCCATGATCCTGTGAGAAGGTCTCTACATCTGCCAGCTGTTTGTTTGAGGACATTTTTCCCTTGGTGAAGGATGGCACAAGAACACGGGTATGAACTGGAAAGCAGGGTGTAGGCAGGTGGGGTCGGTCTCTTCTCACATGTAACAAGGGACAGGTCCAGAGGAAATGGCTTCAGGTTTTGCCAAGGTGGCAAAAGCCAAGCCAAAACCCAAGCTGGGTTTAGGTTGGATATTAATTGAGACTCCTTCACCAAAAGGGGTGTCAAATATTGTAACATTCTGCCCAGGGAAGTGGTGGGGTCACCATCCCTGGAGGTACTTAAGACACCTGGCTGGGGCACTAAGGAACATGTTTTAGAGGTGGACTTGGCAGTGCTGTGTTATCACTTGGATTCAATGATTCTGTAGGTCTTTTCTAACCTAAATGATTCTCTGATTGTATCGGCAAAGTTGTTTTAATCTGGAGAGTAGAAGGAAGCTTTAAAACCTCTTTGGAGTATACTTCCAGTAAGAATACTAGAGGTCTAATCATTAAACCTGGTAATTTTTTCACTAAAAAAACCCTGCATTTTATTGGTGCCTCCTGCCAAAGAGGCCGAAGTGAGAATGTAGACAATCTTGTCCTTTAAAATCCTCAGTGTACTAAGTCTGAGGAATGCCTCTGTGGCACTGAGCATTTTCTGAATCCTCTGCTGTATACACACAAACAATGTTTTTGCATAATTTATATAACTGACATTTAATTTCAACAATTCTGAGAAAAAGCTCAACAAATGAATTATATGCATAAACTGTTGACCATAAATTTATCTAAAAGAAACCTTGGCATTGCTTTTGTTTAAGAATGCACCTGACCTTTTCTGTTCCTTTGTACAATGCAAGTATGACTGTCAGTAGGAGTTTAACAAGATCCAGGCAGTAGGAAGATTGCCAAAATCTCTTTACAGTGTATGTATTTACTCCAGCCTCAGATTCCTTTTTTCACGGGACGCTAACTGTTGAAAAATATTTGCCTTCCAGATAAATTTGAAAGGCTTGTGTGGGGAGGAGAGGGAGGGAATTTGGAAGTCCAGGAACATGAAGTGGTTCACACCCTGCTTTTAATGTGTGAGCCCAAACTGGAAGAGCTTTGCTTGAACTGCATTTTCATGGGAATACTGTCTAAGTAATCTATATTCATGTTAGCACTTATGCCTCAAGACTTTGCAAATATTTCTTTAAGCTTTTCTGTATTTCTCTGGAGCTTACCTGCTTCTGATCTGTTCACACTGACTTAAAAATTAAGGCAACAAATCAGTATCCTTTGAAGCAGAGATTCAGAGAAATGCATTATTTACTTTGGAAACCTTTGGAGAGAATAAACTGGCATAGCTGAGGGTTAGAAAATTCTTATCCTGTAAATCAGAGAAGACACAGATGGGATGTTCCTAGAAATTCCTGTTTAGTGTACTTCTCTTTCCTTACATCAGCCATTGGGCTCGTATGGTGTGCTGGAAATAATCCCATTTTCATCTTTGATGAGAGTCGTTTTCAGAAGTAATTTGGGCAAATGTTCTTTGGGGGAGTAGAGCGCCTTTGCACTTTGTAAAGACTGTGGTCTGCTGTATTTGCACAGAGGAATTCAATTTTTTTTCATCTTTCAACCATAAATGACTTGGTTCTGGCATATCTGAGTCACCATTTTCTTTGCTATGCAGTCTGCTCTTTGCACAGGGCCCTCTGCTCTCTGATGCAAAGGGACACCTCCTGTATAAAAGCAGATTACTGTCAGCAGGCCCTCAGTGGGCATGTCCCCCAAGGTCCTTGATGGAGGAATATGCATCCCACTCAGATTTGCTGTAGTACTGACTTGGTAACACTGGACATGCTGCATTTTGCATGCTCTTACAGCAGCCTTTGATTCCAGGGGTTTGTTTGTGTCCTCTTTACAGCGGTGTTAGGCCACACAGTGGTATTTATTGCTCTCTTAGATACCAACCACTTTGCTGCAGCAGCTCCCTCCCAAACACACAGCAGAAGTTGTATTTGTTTGGGTTTAAAATATAATGTGTACCAGAGAAAACCAACCTAGTCTGAAGACCAAAAGCCTATGGAAGAAGCTTTTCAAAGATGCTCTTCTGGAATTGTATGTGGAGTTCAAAAGACAAATTGAGTTTCACAGCAAAATCTTCCAGCCTGACATTTCTATAGCTAGCTTTTTGCAAATCAGCCAAGCCACACAATCCTATGGCAGTTTGGAGGATCTTTACCTGGTAACTCATTCCTAGGAAATTCCACTTTTCTCACTGCATCACTAGGCTGGAAAATACCTCGCAGATCATCGAGTCTGACCTATGACCAGTCATAACCTTGGCAAGCAGACCATGGCACTCACTGCCACATCCTGTCTTTCCTTAAACACCTCCATGGACAGTGACTCCACCACCTCTCTGGGCAGCCCATTCCAATATCTAATCACTCCTTTTGTAAAGAACTTCTTGCCAATGTCCAACTTCCTCCACTAACAGTGGTGTAAACCTGCAGGAAAAATGACTGCTACCTGTAACTAAAACTGTTGTTTAAGCCAGCTGTAAGTGGTGCTGCTGTATTTGTCAGTTTAGGTGTCTTGTATTTGTTTCCCAGCACAGTTACAAACCAGTGTGAGGCCGGCTCCTAACACTTTTAGAATATATTAAATAAAATTAATGTTCAGTATTTTAAGCAACAGCATTTTGAAGTGGAAAAATTTAGTGTACCCTTAAGGCAGTGTTCAGGTGATCCTCTTCAGTTTCTAAAGTTCACTGCTGTGGACAGTTTTGTATTTCAGGGTTTCTTCCCTTATTTAAGACTTCTTTGGTAAATACACTTTTCAACTGAGTCTAAACCTGATGTCAGTCTTTTACATAACCTTGCAACAAGCCAGGTCAAAACCCCTGCCTGTCCTTGACCTCCAGTATGCTGTGGATCTCCAAAAAATGAGGTAATTCAATTTCTGGGCCAGATGAGATTACATTAATATATTAACAGGTCCAGATGCATGAATTATCTGTCCTTGCAGTAAATACTCTGGGAGTTTGGGACATTTGTTTTTGGTAGATGACATTGAACTTATTTTCCTGCAATATTCTTTTAGCAAAGTACCAAATTAATAAGACTTCAATTTTCTGTGAATTGTTTGTTTGACAGCACTAGTGTACTCTCTATTTTTAAATAAAATCTCCCTCTTCTTTATTACATACAATAAGTAGGGATATATAAATATGCATTTTTTTCTTCTGTATCATGCCATGTCTGTTTTACATAACTCCTTATGCCATATTTCATAATGCTTAGATGCACTGTCATTTGCTGTTCACCTTTTGGTGGAAAACTTTAGTCACTCGAGAGACTGGCACTACAACACTTAACTGAAAGCACATTCTATGCATTTCCATTCTTTTCCTGCAACAATAAAGAAAAATTAAAAACATGGGAGTGGGACACAATGTGGTTTGTTTGGGGGTTTTTCTTAGGTGACTTGGAGCAAAGTTTTACTCCAGACATGCATTTTTGGTACAGAAATTGCTCTGTGTAGCAATGCCCTGTCTGTCTGTGTTTCTTCAGCAAGGGAAAACCCAGGGTATAGGTTACAGCTAGCTCATGGTAAACTCTCACAAAGATTCTTTTTAACTGTTGGTGTTTAGTCATGAGTTAAATATCACACTGAGAACTGTCTTGCTGGCGGAGTAAATTTTGTGAGTGTTTCTATGTTCTGCTTTACAAAGAAAGATTTCCAGTCTCCACACAGCAAAAATACAGCAATGGAAAACACAGAGGAGTGAAAAGCTGACTTATTTTCCATGTAAACCAATTCTAAATTCAGATCTTCAGCAGCTGCATTTTTTTGTTGTTTGCAACACTAAAAGAATAATAATTTTGTCTCCTGAAATAAAGAAAAAAGATAAGACTGTTCCTGTCATCCACTAAGAAGTTGCAAAATCTGAATTTGTTCTTATGGATCAGATGTCTGAAGCAAGTGCCATGAACACAGATGTCTTTGCAAGGTATTTCCTAACAAGGAAAATAGCCAAGGGACAGAAGGTTATATGTAGGCAATCCAAGTAATGAAGTATTCTTAGGTATAGTGAGAATAATTCAGCCAAAAAAAAAACCCAAAAAAACCAAAAAAAAAAAAAAACACCTAAAAACTTGCACAAAAAGATGCAGCTTCTTTAGCTGCGTGAAATTAAATTCAAAATATTATGTTCGCATAACATTCTGGCTGAGTGAGTTGCATGAAAAAGAATGCCAAAACTATGTCATGGATTGCATATATCACTTGGAAAAACTAGACTAAAAAAATGCCAATTTTGTTTTAATAGCCCTAAAGTGATTCATAAACTTAAGCTAATCTGTGGCAAAATGGTGATTGGCAGTGTTGATATCTTTGAAAAGTAAGATTCAAAAATTACTTAAACATGGTTATCCCTTTTAGTTCAATTGTTAAAAAGGGGGCATTTAGAGTAGAAAAGTTTGATTTTTTGCTTGCTGATAAAATTGAAAGGCAAACTAAAATCATTAATTTTTTTTCCTTATTACTCTGAGTTTCTGTGTTTATTTCGACTGAGAAATGAAATGGTTGGTTTAGACCTAATCAGGCATGCATGATAACAATGAACAGGAATGGCAGATCTTACTTCAGGAGGACAGTATACCAGAGGGTTACAGAATATGCAAAAAAGTCAAATTATGTCCAAACAGAAGTCAGAATTGTTCTATAAGCTAAAGAAGGTGCTGTAGTGCTGTCCTATTCATGAAATATCAGATCATCAGAATATAAGGAAAACAGTTTGTGTATCTGGTATGACATCTTGGGAAGAGATTGATAAAAGACTGAAGGAAAACAAACAGGAGACTACTGAACTCTTAGCAGTAAATCCCCAGAATTTGCCATGTGTTGTGTGGAGTGTGGATTTTACTACTTTGGGGTTTTCTTGTAAAATATTAGAACTGGGGCAAAATACAACTTTAATACACATCACTTTTTTGTCATTGTTTTTGGGGGTTCTGGGGGGCAGGGAGTTGGTTGCTTGGGGGTTTATTTTGAATGGTCTTTTTAAATTGGGAAAAGTAGAGCATATCTCCTGTGCAGTGCAATTATCCCCAGGTAACTTTCTCTGCTCTTGGTTCAACTGACAGACTGGTAGCATATGGCACTCAGATTTTAAGATGAAAATGTTCTGTACTCCACATGAATGTGGTTTGATGTCGTGGAAATGAGAAGTAGTTTGACTGAACCATTCTGAAGAATAAAATTATGGCTGCCAGATGGGAAGGTAGTATGTGAACACAGACTGACCATTTTAAAAATTAATCAAATAACTAAATGCTAACATTCATATTGAATCAGATGTGAATATAAATATTTAGTAGGTATCTCTTGATTTCCCTTAGCTGTTAAGAAAATTTTCTTAAAGCCAGCCTTCCCTGCCCCCTTCTTATCTCTATCTCTTTAGTCATCTCTATGCCAAATCCACAGCCCGGTGCTCAGATGATTAAGAAATTGATGGATTAAAAGGTCCTTATTTCATTTTTCTGCTGTGCTGGTTTTTAATACTGGTACATAGTTTCCCCTTATAAAACTCTGTCCTCAATGCATGGCTTAGCTGTGGAAGAGAGCTGGGCAGACACTGTCAAGAACTCTCTTTTTATGTGTACAGTCA
Organism: Rhipidura dahli; assembly: GCA_013399225.1. Lineage (NCBI taxonomy): Eukaryota > Metazoa > Chordata > Aves > Passeriformes > Rhipiduridae > Rhipidura > Rhipidura dahli. The sequence goes on from VXAC01000484.1 coordinate 450,600, forward strand.
TTCAAATGCAAACGTCTTCTGGGTCTGGCCTGAGCCCATAGCCTAGATAGTGGAATAAGTGATTTTTGCTTCTAAGAATGAGAGATGCTTGTTTTCCAGTTGCAAACCTTTTTTACAGTCAAAAGATCTATTGACCAAGTAAAAAGTCACTGAAAAATGTGACATTTTATAAAACGCCTATAGATAATGGCCTATGCCATTTAGAAGTGTTCATTTTAATCATAGCCAAACTTTTTACTGCAGAAATGTTGCATTCGTCATTAAAATGAGGGGTTGAGATTTTTACAGCATTAAACACTGCACTGACCTAACCTGTCTCTCAAATACATAACTGGGTGTGCTATGGGTAATTTCCTATATGTGACATTTCTAAAGTTGCTCTTTCCATCACCAAGGCACGGTAATGCAAATGTAACTTTTTGTCTTACTGTAGCATTAGGCAGTGTAAGGTGAAGCTGTGCAAGGTCCCTAGGTGAAGTAATTTTAGTATGTAATTTTTTCTTTGTAAATGCTCTTTATTTTCAGTGTTGCAGGGGTTTTTTGGTTTGCTATGCTCCAGGTTTCGTTCAATTATGTATTCAAGAGAGGTTGCTCCTCAATCCACAGAACCGAAAAAGCAGTTGAAAAAGAGGTACCGGGGCTGAGATCTTGGCAGCAGCAAATACTTGGTTAATCCAGAGAAATTGGAGAGGAAACTTTAAGGAGTCACTGCCAGTTCCTAGAGCTGGGCCTAGCTGAGCTCTGCTTTTACTTTCACATACATTGATATAACTTTGGGCTGGCTCTAGCATGTTCAACAGGGAACATTCTCCAGAAACCATCTGTAAGCTTCAGACAGTCTGAACACACTATACTAAGCCTTCCTTTGCCCCGGGGTTGTGGCACAGCACTAGTATATTGCAAGAATTTTCCAGAGGCAGCTTCAGGAAAATTTTGTTAAGAGAAGAGAAGGTGGTCTTGGTGTCCCAAAGTGGCACAAAACTGCGTGAGACAAAGACCTCCTTCTGTTTTCACAGCATAGATCCCTCTTTGCATTGTGGGCACAGCACACATTCTGTGCAAGTTTGCAATGCTGTTTCTTCTGTGCAGGGTTTCAAGCTTGCAAAACATTTCTGGATGCTGTCAGCTGAAATTTGGATTCTGTAATGCCTTTGGCCAGCGCTTGTATACAGAGGGAAGATGTTTTTGGAACTCAAAACACATGCGTGGAGCTCCACCAAGATGAATCAGCAGCTCAGGAAACTTAGTACATCTTTCTTATGCCAATTTTTTTTCTTTTTTAAATCTTACTTCTTTTTAACAAGTACTGGCTTAGTACTGAACTTTTTCCAAAAGCCCAGTTCTTGCCCTAACAAAGCTTTGACCATTTCTGAACAAATTTATGGGATGGTCAGAAGAGCACTGTTGCCATGGGTATGTTCTGACCAAAATGCAATACTGAACACATAGTACAAAATATACAGAACATATAACACTACAGCACCTTAAGGAAGGGGTGTGAATGCTCTCTACAGTATATAGGAGAGAGAAAGAACATTATAGGAGAAGCCTGCAATCATTGTACTCTTAGCCAACTGATAGAAATCAATTTTTATCTACCTTGCTGACAGATATTGAACTGTACCTAATTTTGTTAAGTATATTTGGGGTCCATGGCATGGATGTGCTTCATTGCACCACTAGAAGTTAATTTTCTATGTATTTCAACTAAACTGTCTCATATTTTCACTAAAGGCAATGATGAGGGAAGGGGGTCGATATGCATTAATTTCCCATGAATGAGGGCTCCACTTAGCCAGTGCCTGATTATTTCACTACTTCAGTGTGTTTATTATCCCCCGAAGACAGAAATCTTTCTGACTGATGCTGCAGTATGTTCCAGTTATGCTTCCTCCTACATGCAAATCCAGAAATCCGTTTCATATCCTCTTTAATATTGAATATGTGCAGGACATGAAATATTGTGTTACTCTTCTGATGCTATTTCACAGCAGGAAAAATATCCAAGTATATTTAGGTGTGGGAAAAAGTACAGTTTTCACACTTAGGTATGCTTTGCTGGATAAGAGGGTGGCATTTTTCCATGGCAGGGGAAAAGCACCACCAAATATTTTTTGAAGCTTCATGCTTGAGCAGATTCTATTATTTAGAGCTGATGAATAAAATGGAAATAATGAATGGAAATAAGTTAATGGGAATGAATGAATAGGTAGGAAAAGATCAGTATTTCTGTGGTTGAACTGCCCTTACCTTGCAACACAATTGCAGGTGTTCTCTGAAACCTTTCATAAGTAGTTAGGCCTTATCTCAATTTTTCTATTTGCAGTAGTAGTAATTTCCAGGTGCCAGAGTCTTCTCCATTGCTTTTGGCTTCTAATGCTGTCTGTGTCACCCTAGCTGCTGCAGTAATGCATCAACAGAATAAGGTAACTGTGGTCTAGAACAAACAAGGTGTGTGATCAATGGAACACTGCCCCCTCCCTCACCCCCTTGTCCCATAGTTTGGGGGGTTTTAATCTCTGATCATCCCACACAATTCCAAACGGAATGTCTTCCAACATCTGGATGGTCATTTCTTTGTCCTTATGACAATACAGAATATTTTAGGTGTGAAAGGCTCTGTAATCAACCCAAATACTGATTTTTGCCCTCCATCCACCCCTCAAAAATAAAAAGTTTTCTGTGATAGCAAAGCATATGTGAGAGAGAAAAATTTAATAAAATAAAGATTTCAGAGGGAAGGAGTAGTTGTGTTATTCTCTCATCCCCTCTCTTGCTTATGGAATTTTCTTGTTTATGGAATCCAATCAGTGAGAGGGGAACAAAAAAAAAAACAATCCAAAGTAAGCAAAGATAATAGAAAAGGACAAAAAATATTATTTCTAGATAGCAAATGCCTCAGTGCCATTTTTATTCCTTTCATTCAATGTTTCCTGCCCAAGAAAGGAGAAATTAAAATCTGTCAAAATCAGCAGTTTTACTAAAAATGAACTGTTTTCCCCTCCTGTCCTGTGTTGCCTGATTTCACTGCTAAATGTCACACACCAGTACATTCTAAAAGATCTGGAAATAAAGAGAAATCACTGTTTTTCTACAGAAAATTCTTGCTAATGTTCAAATGACACATTTTAAATGTGGAATTCAACAATCCCAACAATGCCAGTAGAATACATTCTTGCAAGACAAGCAACCTGCCAGAGTGGGTGAATATTCAACTAAATCCTTGCTCAAAAATTAATGACCTTTAGCGCAAGTTGAGCCATATGTTATTCCAGAATTAGTAGACAAGTGAGCACTGAGTGCTGTGACCTGAGCTGGCACCTGCCTTTATTTTCATTCACAGAAGTGAGAAACCACTCATAAGATAATTTACTCTCAAAAAATACACACAAGTGAATGAACTCCTCTACCCACCTCTGACAGTGAATAATCCAGTGTCCTGAATTCAAAGAGGAACTTCTGCATCTCTGCCAAAATTGAAGTAAAAAAACACTAAATTTTATTTAGTGACTTCCCAAATCACTATAGAATACCCATATGCTCTGGGCAAAGACTCAGCTGAGCAGCTGAGGTTCTTACCAAGTGCCTTCCATGTTACTGCCTGTCATTTACCTTTCTCTTCTTATCCCATCTTGTGACACAGAATTCTCTGAGGATAAAGCAGCTTTGACTAATCAGTACCAACAACATAAAAGACAACTGACATGTGCTCAAGTTTTCAAGATGATCCATAGTGATTTAATTATAGGTGGCAAGTTCCAAAAAAAAGGTAGCATGTAACTTCAGGAAAAAATTAGTGCTAAGTTCTTCTCCAGGAATTTCCAATCAGCCTACAGTTTTCAGTTCCCTTTCAGATTCAAATATCTTGGGAAGAATTACTTAATGTTACAGACAGTTCAGTGATTCAATTGGTAGAACACATCCACTCTCTTCTGATCTAAAAAAAGCTGACTAAAGCTGACTAGCAATATTTTTCACACCTGTACTTGCCTCTCTCTTGTGATATTCTCACATTCTTGGTTTTCTTTCTGCATATTCTTGCACTCCTGTGTGTCTTAGAACCATCCAGAAAAACAACCGGTATTTTATGAGAATGCAAAATCCAGCTATGCTGGAAGAGAATGGTTTGTTAGCTTGCAGTCTGTGATTAAAACACTTACATGGGAAATAGGGGTATTTGCTTCACCTGAACATGTAGGTCTGTTGTGGGCCTTCACTGCTGTTCCCTAGGTTTACTTTCAGCTTGTACTGTTGCATCTTGTTGTAAAGTCATTGTTACTGTGGCCTATGTTTCAGGCTAATATAAGGTTTTGTAGAATCTGCCTACACTTCTACATTAAAGCTTGCAAAATCCCACAGTGAAAATTCCTTGATGTGGTAATATTTATATCCTTCACACAGTTCTTTGTAACTAAATCTTTATATAGTCTCCGATTTTTATTTAAAAAGCAATAAGAAGATTCAAAGAACTTCCAGCTGGGACAAAGGAAAAAATAGGCATGTTCTAATAAATGTTGCATGAGTACTTGCATAGGTGAAAAGAAAAAGTACACCAAGAGGGCAAAAATATAGTTTTAATAAAGGCTCCCTGTCATTCTGACTTAATTCTTACTCTCAAAGATATCAAAAAATAACTTGCAATGCTAAAATAACTGAAGAACTCAGAATGCATTCAGAAGCTTCTACTCTGGGCTATAAAATTTAGCACCCTGCATAAAAATAGTTGAGCTCAACAAAATGAATGTTTTTAGTGCCTAGAAACTCCAAAAACAGCAGGGAGAAAACAGACTCCGCTTCCTAAGGATTACCTCCCACTTCCAATTTCTTGCTTTCTAGGACACCAAATGATCTAGTAACAGTCATTCAAGACATTCCTGGAAAGAACTAAGTCCTGTTTGTGTCTTTAGTTTCTCTTTGATCATATCTACTACATGTATTTGTTAATTGATTTCTCTTTAAATTTGCTTTGTGTTAAGAAAATGAAAGATACTGAACAAAAAAAGCAGTAAATATGTCATCCCTTAAGGACTGGATATGATGCTCATCCAAGTGCTACGTGTTTAGGTAACCTGACAAATAAATCTCCTCATTTCAGTGGCAAGACTTCAGGTATGAACTGAAAATATTTTCATGTGGTTTGATGGACAGTTATGCAGATTATGGTGGGGTTTTTTTTTTCCTTTAAATTATGGCGTTGAAATGTAAGGCAAAGTGAATCCTGGAATGCACTGAATAGCACTAAGTTTGTCCATACCAAATTGTAATCATAGTATAGACAGCACGGTTCTTTAACATTTTTGGGGGTTTTATTAGCAGTGGACTCAGTACAAAGTTGTTGAGGAGAAATGAAACTAGAACATAAAGTGAACTTGAGGTTAAAATAATCTGAGGATGCATCTCTTCTGCTTCAGGTTATTTTGGCTCAAATGACATAAAATTGAGTGAAGCAATGATCCACAGTTTTTAGAACAGACACACGTCTAATAACAGGCCATTCTGAATCTCCACAGGACCTTTTCCAAACTCACCTTACCTAAAAGCTGTACCTTAAATCAGGCCTGCAGGTCCTAATAGGAGGCTTGAATAGACCTCCTTTTTCATGGGGACTTTTCTTTGTGAGTAGCTTATCCTCTATTGTCATAATCCTTAGCCCTTAATCTTGATTTAGGAAGTAATTTGGAATAGCAAAGTAGACCATGTGCTCTTCTGCTCAAGTTAAGTGTTTGTGTGAAACCGATTGGGATTTTCTTAGCTGTATAATTTATCTGGTAGAGTGCCTATAAAAATATTATCAAAGCAGGCTTGTATTAGTGCCCTTACCCAAAACCTTTCCAAAGAAAATCTTATTAGCCTGTCTGCTAACTAAGGAGGGTAAGCCATGAAGTGCAATCTCACTTTCCAAGGCATTTGCTGCCTAAGAGCAGTAAATTTGAGTTGTGATTGCTGGCTCTTGTGCCCAGCCAGGTGCAGAGGTGGACTAGTATGGCTTGATGTCCACTCACAGATCTACACTACAGCTCAATTTTTCTTTTCCCCCATGCCCCTTCTTGCAAAGCAGTCATGGATAGCAGTTCAAGGGAGACAGTGTATTTTATCTAAGCAGAGTTAGGTGTGATTTAAGTTCTGTAAGGACTTGTGGGGGTGCTGTAAGCTTGGATGGGATAACCAGAATGAATGATGTTACAATGCCTTCCATGGGATGTTGACATAGCAATCATAGCAGGACAGTATGCATTTAGCCAGGAAAATTAAGGCACCATCAACATTGAAAAAGTGTTTTGTTTATGATGACAGAAGATTTCCTTTGGGTTTCCCTCATGGCAAGTAATTATTTGAAAATGGAAATTACAGTGCGTTCAAGTGCCTTGCCAGTCTAACTACATTAATTATAGGTTTGATTTTTTGCTTTTCCACATCCCTGCTGCATTTAAGTGAATAAAATTTTGCTTATGTGATGCATTTGGTCATGAAAAGAAATAGGTAGTGGAACAGGACACTGAACACAGTGTGTGCCTGTCCAAAGAATTTGTCACAGCATCTTACATGCAAAGCTCACTGACAGCAGCAGCAACTTTGGAAAGACTCTTTCCCCTCTCCCCCAGAGGTGTTATTGCTGAGCATGATGTCATATGGGATGGAATACCTCTTTGGTCCTTTGGGCTGAGCAGTCCCAGGGGTGTCCCCTCCCAAAATCTTACCCTCAGCCTACTCACGGGCGCAGCAAAGCTGTTCAGCAATAACTGAAACCCTTCTGTGCTGTCAACACTGCTTCGGTCACAAAAGTCAAGCCCAGCGCCCTACAGATTGTTCTGAAGAAATGTAACACCCTCCCAACCACACTCAGTACAGCAAGACAGCAAAAATATCTGTGCTGTGTGGAAACTTGGTGGTGGTTTTCAGATTTAACACCTGATAAGTAAACCTGGGTACTTAAGGCTTCAGACATCTGTAGCTGTTCTTCAGTAAGGATGAAAGACTGAGTAGCTGGGGTAGGCTTTTTTATTGTTGTTTTTAGAGAAAGAAGAGGGACTATTTTCACAAAGTCTCACAATTAGTGCTTCCCCTTGATTGCCAGAACTACATTGCTGCAAACCATGGTTCTTTTTATCCTGGTTTGAAGACTGAAATAATCAATTCCACTGCAATTGCAGCTTTTCTTTATAAAGTGTTGCAGAACTGTTTCCTTGTGAGTATTCCCCAAAGGCTTTTGCACACACAAATAAACTTCTTTGTTTTTATGAGTTTCAACAATCTTACCCAGAGTATAGCTACTTTCTTACAAATAAAAATTATGAAAAAAAAAAAGTGAGAACAAATTGAAACTTCAAGCAAAATTGGAAATAACAAAGGCATGGTTTCTCACACTGGGGTTTAGAGAGCAGCCAGAGACACCACTGTTCCGGTGGTCATGATCACACCACCTTCAGCTTCTAAAAGAGCTGCCCTCTTCTATTTAACACTATTCTCTATATTAAGGACCAGCTGTAAAGCAGCTGTTAAAATATCTCTTTCCTTATTACAACAGCTGAAATTCATGAAAGTGATTTCTTAGTGCAGTTGCAATAAAATTGCTTCCACAGTGTATGGAATGGGTTAGTCTGAGGAAAATCTAAGAATATTGCTGACAGTTCAGAATTAGGCAGCTTCTGCCTTTACTTCTGATACTGAAATGCATTTCTTGTTTGTATAAACAAGCAACATTCTGCCTTTTGCAGCTTCCATCTTGCTTGGGCATTTCTTACTTCTTAAAATAAAGGTGTGTGAAAAACGGCACCTGAAAGGGAGAATGATCTGTTTTGCAAACTACTGGAACTTGAATAATGGGAAATTGTCTGTGTAGTGAAGAACTGTGTATCCTGGACAGTCCCTGTTCAAAGCAGTTTGTAGGTAACCTGCAGAACAGGTCAGTGGCCAAGATGAAGTACTTTCTATTCTGTAGTGATTCAACAATGACCAGCTTGCTCTCTCCTGACTGCCCAAGGAAAATGGAAAAATGGAACCTATGATTTCAGCAGATCCCAGAGAGATGTTTACATGTTTGGGAAATCTTGATTTTGTTACCAAGTGCAGCACAGTCTTGTAAATCACTTCCAGGTGATGATGAACTTTTTCTACACTTTTTCTGCTACCCAACATCCATTTTCAATCAGTCTCAATGAATTTATAAATGTATCATAATGTGATTTCGTCAGAGGTGCCTCTCATATGTTCCACTGTGGAAATGCTGCTACTTCCCAAAGTCTGTGGTTCACTTTTGAGGACACAAATAGAATCTCCCTTAGGATGTGGCAGAAACCAGGCTCTGAGCTGCTGCGGATGTAGACAAAATAAAGCCAGAGTCTTCTGGCAACAGGGGAGAGGCACAAAGAGGGTACAGCCATAGCAGATTTGCCAGGTTTCTGGGAGACCCGGCTTTCCAAGAAGAGGTGCTTTTGTCCAGTGACTTACTCTGGACTTGTAGCAAGTGTCTTTTTCATGTCCACATGTTGTCACTGCAAAGTAAGGCCCCCATTTAATACACAATTCAATAAGCTTTGAGGAAGATTGACATAAATATTAAACTGTACTGCTTTCATCAATCCCAAAAGTAAAAGTATATTATTTCTACGTTAGAATTGTTAAAATGATAAAAAAATTGTTGTTTTCTAAAGTTTTTTTTTTTTAATTGACTTTAAAAGAGTCAGCTGATAGTGTATCAGTATTAGTCCTATTGCAATAATAGGGACACCTTAGCCACTGTCCTGCTGTACTAGATTCTGTAACACTAAACACTGATAGTTAAATTATTATATTAATACTTAGTATTAAAATATCCTTTTAGAAATGTTTAGAGTTTTTTGAGATTCATGTAATTTTCTTTAGCCAATAGAAAAATAATTCATGACTAGGAGGCTCATAATCAAACAAGTTACAACACCCATTCTTTCTGAAAAGTAAATATGCTTCATAGAATAAGATGAAATTTCTCTCTCGTCAAGATCAGCTTTTATGAAACAAAATGAGACATTACAGGTTATTTAACGTGGACCTTCAACAATGCACTGCTTCATTTAGAATGTGAAAAAATGTTTAAATTACCTAAATAGTCAGATTAAATTAATATTTTGACATTCCATATAACAAATCTGGAAAAAAAACAAGAAGTCTGTCACTATATGTAAAAGCCCATTATTGTACTTAGATTGAAAATGTGCATTTGTGTGCCTGCAGTCAAAGAAACATCATCTTGATGGTTCTGTGATGAAGATTTATCTCTATGTACGTCAAAAATCCTTCAAAGTCTTTTGCGTGAAGTCTGGGGAAGGATGGTTGCACTCTGCTGTTGTCTTAGGAGTGTTCTGGTACACATTATCAATAACATGTCACCCTTGAAGTATTTTTTCCTTCTCGCCTCAGTTTTTTTAGTGTCTGTCCCTCTCCTCACCACTAACTCCTCCCTTAACAAATTCCTGTTGGCTTCTGTGGGGCTGTGTATGCAACCCAGAAAAAGATACACTGAAGATTTTAATAAAGTCCTTAAGTCCTTCCTTGAGGCAGTTCAAATGACCAGGCTACTTCATCAGGTGTTTCACCATATTTACTTAAAACTGCCTCACTGGACACTTTGATGCCCAATTAGCCAGCAGTGCTGGGCTGCTTTAATGGGTGCTCAAGAGCTGGAATTGGCACCTAGCTTTGCAGGGGAGCCAGCAGTTGGTTACTGGTGGGATCCTTCCTGCTTTAAAGCCTTCCACTTATGCATAATCTAATCCCTATTAAAAATAAATCTGTTTTTTTAATTTTAATATAAGCAGGATGACTGTGCATCTTGAGCAGGGGTATAAAGTTTGACTTTTTACCTTACTTTAACCTGGTCGTGCTGATGTCTTCCATGGCATTAGTATTAACTGGTAGAACTGAGAAATAAGAATTTGTCTATCTGTCAAAGCAGTTTTGAGGCCCAACAGCGAAATGCCATGGCCACAAGATGGCCTTCAAAACTGCCACAGAAACCAGTAAGTCTTTTCAGAAAGCTACCAGCCACGTGCAAATATTGTTTTGCCCATTCTAAAAATTGATGTGGTTATGTTTACCTCAGAGATTCAAAGACTTTTCACAAGGTCACTTTTTGTTTCTTCTTCCTCTTTCTTTTTTATTTTTTAAATTTTTTTTTAATTTTTAATTTTTTTTTAGAAGGATGACCCTTTTCACTATGAACTGTTCTAAGTCCTGGCACAAATTCTTCTTGGAAAGATTCCTTGGGCCATCAAGTGCTATTTATTCAGAATTAATCCATCTGAGCTGGGCCCACAGAAATAAGAAATGAAGATGACCTGATAAAAATCTGATGCATTTCTCTTGCATTTTGAAACTGTCTCTTCAGTAACTCCTAAAGATAAGTAGTCAGATAGTCTGGGTCATTATACTGCCAGGTGCCAATCTCGCCTCCTATTCAATGCCAGCACTGTACCTCCTTCTGCCATTGCCTTCAATTCTGATTTCCACTGCCCCATCACTGAGGTGCCCTTCCCTCTTCCTCAGATCAGATGGGGAGGGAGAGACATCAGCCACATCACTTCAAAATTCAGCTTTTCTCTTCCAAGGGTTTTAATACTGTTGAGTTAATTGATATTAGCATGTTATAAACAATTCCTTAGTTCAAAGGCTTTGTTTACAAAACTGACTCAAGCTTTCTTCAGCACCATTCTTGTGAGTTTTGCTGTCTGGCTTTAACACTTCACAGCTGAAAAAATAATCTTAATAGCAAGACTGACCTCAAAAAATCATGCGGGAAAACCTCCCTTTTTATAGTACTTTGTTTCAGTGTGTTCACGCTGGGAAAAAGAACCCTCCCCGTTAACTTTTTTTCCTCTCAAGACTAAATTTAAACTATGAAAAAGATTGCATTTTGAAATTTTCTGGTAGTTCAGATATGTGAAATGTATATTTCCACTTCCATACTGATACCATTTATGTGGAATAGGTATTATATAGACTTTAAAATATGAAACACTAGAAATTTGAAGGTATTGCAGCATCAATTTAACATAGAAAATCACAAAAGGAACTAATTTATTTTTGTGGCTTCATTCTAGGCACACACTATAGGAGCATAGCCAGCATTAATCCATCTTATTCAGGATTTATCAATGTTGGCATGTGAGTAACAAGGAATACATGAGCAGGTATTATCATGCTAGAACATGTGATGTGATGTAGCTCTCCTTATGTGTGCCTTTCTCTGAAATTTCTTAAGTGAGCTACTTGTGTAAATATAATATGAATTCTTCCACTACAGTAACTCACAATTTAGGATTTATATGCTTTAACTGCTGAGGTAATTTGTATGTACAGAATGGAAATGACATTGCAGAGAAGCTGATAGTGGAAGATACAAGGCAAAATATTGTATCCAGGGAGGTAAATTTGCCCAGTTTGGTGTGTTTTATATAAGGAGAAGTGATGCTGTAAAAATACAGAAGGATACAGGAGGCCTAAAGAAAATATGGTTATAAGATGTGTTCTTGGAAAGTACTGGATTTTTTTTTTTAACTCAGCCTGCTTAAAAGTAAAGATTGGAAGAAATTTTCTGTTTATTTCATTACAGCTGTTAATAGTACTGCTTTGGAAGACAACAGAATACTGAAGCAGAGATAATTTTTTTTTTAAATACTTATCATAAATGACATTTAATTTTCAATGGACTGCAGTACTGAAGTTGATCAAAAAGTTTTCTAGTAATGTCCAACAGTAATCCTCTGTGGTGTCGGCATACTGGGGCACTTTGGATCTTACTGTAGGAAGGATTTTCTTTGTCTTTGACATGGTTATTGTCAAGGTATACTTTGTCCCTTGCAGATAAAGGAGAATGCCCTTTATAGTGAAAAAGGTAAATAGGCCTTTAGAAGAAGTCTTGGTTTAAGAAGCATTAGCATTTCATGGTTTCATTTTAGTGCTAGATTTTTAATTTCTGATGATCACCACACAGGCAACTTGCTTCTGAAGAAGCAACATAACTCTTGTGTCAGTGAGGACCCAGCACCCTGGTTAATGGATATCCATGATCACATGAGTGGTACTACCAAAAATACAACATGTATAAACTCTGTGAATCCTGTTTAGGCTTCAGTTTATCCATGTTAATACTCCAGTCTACCATATGGTTCTGAATTGCATAATAGTATCCTTCTCTACCCTATTGGCAATGCTCAAGAAACTCTTATTGGTAGGCCTTCAGGAAGCCCCAAAAGATTGTGGAATATGGACAATAGCCTAAATAATCAAAGGACTTACTCTAATATATAAGGTGTTCTATGAAAATAAGGTTCTGGATCATAGCCCAAGTTTTTTCTCTTGTAGGAAATGATGCTTGAGCTCATACATAGCTGCTCCAGCAACCCAGCAGTGTACAGCTGTCTTTTAGTTAACAGTGATGAGAAGTTCTCCAGCCCCACTCCCCTCCCTGTTCCGAAGCAAACATTTTCTAAAACTCTGAATCTTCAGTCTTGTATTTGTTGATGTGGCATCCACCAACAGCTGCATGAGAGTAGTAATACTGTCTTTTCCAGTAATGGCTTAATAGTACATAAATTATATATGAATGCTGTCCTCACATGAAGTACTGTCTTAATGACTGTTTATAGAATTAACTAATTGCATATTATTAGTTTAGAGAGAGACAATAAATAAGGAATGGTGCAATCACTTTCCATTTACTGCGTAACACCACGTTAAACATTTGGTTTGTTTCAAGTCTCGTAACCCTAATTTTGGAAAAAAACCATAGTCTAGACTCCAGCTGTCATAAAACCTCTATAGTCACTTCCTCTGGTATATTTTACACTTTAGTAGAGTTATCTTGTGTGCACCAAAACTTGGAGTCTGGGGTGCCATGAATCTGAGGAACCAAGGTATTTGTGTTGATGGAAGCAAAGAGACCAGCAAAAGCTGGTCTGTCTAAAATTACATCTTGTATTCTCTGTAAAACTGTCACTATGACGACCATAAATCAAGGTATCAATTTTTGGCTTTCAATTTTGCCCCTTAAATTGACAGTCATGACAAATGCTCATCTTCCACTCCTACGTAGTGTTTTCACTCACCAATGCAATTTTGAGACTCTTGCAAAAAATTTACATGAAGTTCCCAAATCAAGAGAGTTTGTAAGGCATGAACCAAGTGAATTAACCTTAAAAGTATGCTGGAAATCTTTATTATATTGGGCTAGCACTGTCACTTCTTGGCTGTCACTTCTTTAATCGTTACATAAAACTCCTCTGTCTGTGATGTCCTCGGGTTTAGTTCAAACAAGGCAGAGGCACCACTTCCATGAGTACTAAATGTTAGTATGCTTCTTTAATTGCTTCAGGAATTTCACTTTCTGGCAGTAGTGATCCTTATCAAGTTTCTTTTGGTTAGGTAAGTCAATATTTTTTTTTTTTTTTTTTTTTTTTTTTTCTTTTTGGATTGTCAAAAGATCAGAATGTCGAGAAGGAATACTTTTAAATGAAGTGAACGTGGTCATAGCTTTCACACCTCTTGCGACAGGAAGAGGCCATAAAATGGGTCACTGGTGTGACTGTGCAGTGCCACACAGCACATACCACTCTGGGAGATACCTACATCATCATTACCCTTTTCTTAGACTGTGACTGATCACCACTGTAAATAGTTGCTGGAAGAAATCTGAGTACTTGGTGATACGATCCAATGCAGAAATTGTCATTGGTTTATTCCTTCTTTAAAGTGATATGGCATCACAGTATTTGTTAGAAATGTATTATGCATGTTTGTAGGACAATCAGTGAAGAGAGATACCTGCAATTCCTACTGAAAGCTGACCTAAAACTCTGCAGTTCATGCCAGTGTTATTGGAAAAAGTTGTGGAACCAGAACACAACTGTTTGGTTTTTTTTTTCTTTAGGACAGAATCTGAGTTTCTCTGAAATATTTAAGAAACAGCAACTGGGCACTTATAAGATCAACTGTTGAGTTCTAAATAATGAAAATTCTTTTTGAAGTTTAGAATTATAGTTGCTGTTAAAAAATTTAGCCTTAAAGAGTAAAAGACCAGGTAAACAAACAGAAAGCAATGTGCCAATACCACAGGATAGACACAGAAAGATCAGACACCTGTGTGTTATCGTGCAGTGTAAAGTTTTATAGTAGAAGCACTTCCTATGGGCTGTTTTTGGTTTTGGGGAAGTCGTCCCCCAGTGATTTTAGAAGGGAGAAGAATTAGGTCAACACTAAGCACTTGGGGAATTGCTGTTTTGTTAATGGGTATGTTTAGCCATCTTGATTTCCATGTATGGCACTGAGGGATTCTGCCTCATGATGAAATTTGTGTTTGGTTTTCACTCATCATCCAAGAAAAAAATCTTCAGATTTTCCATGTAAACATAGATGAAAATAATAAAAGGCTAAAAATAAAGAGCATAGGTAATTAAGACCATGAGAGAGAAAGTGGGGAGAGACTTTTGAGTCAGGAGCGGAGCGTAGATGTGAATTGTTTACTCTGAAAAAGCAGCTTGATGTTCTGTAATTATATTTATTAATCTTTCTTTTATTATAATGTGATGATTAGCTCTTTGGTTAGTGACAGAGAAGAGGAGTTTATTGACTTAATCATAACAAGGGTAATATATAATAACAGAGAATCTGGCAAACATTATTCAGCATACTGACCTAAAATTTATTGACTCACAAAGATAAAATCAAACATTTGCTTTTCAATGTACTTTGCCATAAGTTAATTATTTGTCACTTTGTGAACCAGCAGTAATATCATTTTGTTATTTAATTAGTCATATAAGTCAATTTTTTTTCCAGCCGAAACCAGTAAAATGAAGATTATATATAAACTAACAAGCTCACCTTCTTGTAACTACAAACAAAAAGCAATGCAATTCTGGCATTTTGCCAATCCAAATCTAGAAGACATTCATGTGTGAAAATTTGTAAATGCTAAGATATTTTTCAGGGCTTGATCCTGTCCATCATCAAGAGCTCTGATATGTGTTTAGCCTTTTTATTTGGAAATTAAGCTGGCAGAGCTGGCCAAAATGTTTTAGCAAAGTAATCTGGAACATCAGAGTCACAAGCCTTATTCATCTGCCAACACTGGAATAAAAATGGAAGGATCTTTCCTGATCATGCAGGTAAGTTTTCAACTTTGTATCTTCCTTTTTCCTGTACATGGGATGTCTTCCCAGTTTGAAAATTCATGTCTTTGTTTTAAAATGATGCACTCCTGTACGTGGCTGTTTACATGTCGAAGAGGACTGGAGAAGCTCTCAGAGTCATTGCTGTCCTGATGTTTTAATTCAACTACTGTGAATAAAGTGGAATAAATAATTCCTAAAGGGATCACACCTCCACCACCCTACCCCCTCAATAATAAATCTTAATAGATTCATAGTCTTAAATTGTTCATGTTAATTTGCACATATTTGCTCTTGTTCTATCTATAAACTCTACTTTAAACAGCTGTACTTTTACTGGTTTTTTTGTGCCATTTAATCCCTTTGATTAGGTTGGCAATCACACCCATTATAGTCTTTATGAAGTTGAACAGGTAAATTTTGTTTCACTGTGTAAGATAGTGGAGTGTTTTTCTGTAATACTGAAAATATTTCAGTCTGTTCATATCTTTCTTAAACAAGAACAATCCACACTCTGCTTGCTCAGTATTAGGGGAAGTTTCCAACACTGTCAACTGGTATTGATAGTTCATATTCCTACTGTGATTCCTATTGCATCCAGGTTGTCATCCTTCTCTGACCTTAACTAATTGGATTATTATTATTCCTGAGGTGCGTGTGGCTGTGTTTTTTTTTACACTTAGCTCGGTCCCATTTCCATTGTATCTGTTGTCAAGATACCAAATGTGATAGGTCACTTTCCTGTCTATTTGCTGACAATACTCCCCACTTTAACTCACTGAGCTCCGTGGTTTGCTTGGTGTAAACATTGTAAAAATGTGCCTCAATACAAACAATTTAGGGAGTCCTGCTTTTTCCTTCAACAGCAGCAGTAGTTACTCCCATTTAGCCAAACTCCCCTTCTCATAACTCATTTATATCTGAAATCCAATACTGTGACACAGTATTGAATGCTTAAGTACAATCCTACAAGAGTAGATCTATTTCATTTCCTTTGCTTTTGAGTACCATCTGTCTTATGAAAAATACCCACTTCATCTGGTGCCATATGTCTTTGTGAGGTCTCTGTTTCGTTCTACCACATTTTCCAGTAAGTATTTTAAATATTCTCTCAAATGAGTCCTGAATTTCACATACTGCTGAGGTCAGTCTAGTAAGACTGGTGGTAGGTGTCTGTTGGAGCAATTGCTTTTCCATTTCAATGTGCAAGAGTAATAGTCTAGGTTTGGAAAGTTATTTTTGGTTTATGTCTGGTACAAAGCTCTCAAACGCTTAGTCATGCTGTTAAAAATAAAAAAAAAGAGCCACCTTTAGTGGCATTGCCAACATACTGGGAAAAATCACGCAGCAGCTCTGGAAAAAAATGTGGGGGTTTTTATCACCTTTATCATTTTTCATGTCATATATTCAGTCTGTTGGTACTCCCCATATTCTACACAGAGACACAATGCTGTCTGTTGATGCCTTAAATTTTTCTATATTTGGTTAGTCAAATCACTACTGCTCACAGTAGTGATTTCCATTTTTTTTTTTCCATTCCTCTTGTGAGGAGGCATAAGCTGCCATTGCAAAGATCTCATGCAATTTAGAAAGGTAGACCTCTGTGGCTTATTTGTCCTTCTCTTCTTGATCTTTAGCATCATTATAAAGCATTGGTTTTGCCACAAGTTTTGATGAAAATAGTACAAGCAAGAGATGTATTAAATGCAGGAATAAAAGGTACATTGACTAACTGAGAATACATTAGAAAAATATGTAAGCAAATTGACAACTCAGTCAAAGTTCTGTTTATTTACTTTTTGTGAATCGGGAGTTCCTGAAGCCACCATGCTTTTTTCCTTTTTTCTTCTTGTTTGTTTTGTTGTTTTTTTTTTTTTTTTTTCTGAACACAAATATCTATCACCTGTAAGAGGCATTTTATTCATTAGGACTGGAATTTAGTCTACATTTTGTGGAACATGCTTATAACTATAACAAAAAAGAATTTTTTTCAAAAATAAATACTAGAAAATTACATTTTATATCAGTGGAGCCTGTTGATCCCTGCTTGTTGGGATTGTTGTGCTGAGAAACACGTGAAAAAAAATGTTCTTAAAGCCATAAAATGCAGGCCAAAAAGTTTGGTGTTTGAGTGGGTTTGGATGTGTATTTTTCTGCTGTTAAACAGTTGTTTCAAATAAGTAAATACTGTTCTATCCCGTTTTGGAAGTTTAGCTTTGCTGGAGAATATGTGAAATGGTTTTGATGTGGGTCAGGACCAGCTATAGTAATGCAACAATAAACATTGTCTTGCCACTTTCGGATAGTGTTATGCAGACTTTTGGTGACTCATCTTTCATGTACAATGGAGGGAAGAGTAAGTATTTCCATTGTAAAAAGTGAAATTCTGTGGTTTGAATAGTGCAATTCATGAGAATTTAGCTCTTGTTTTATGGAAATCAGTAGAATCCAGAGAAGGAATACAGAGTTCTTCTTAGTGGAGCTAGCTTTGTGTGGAAATATTTAGGACAGCTATGGATGACTCAGTGATTGGTGAAGGATTAGTGGTCATGAGCTGTAGCATCTTAAATCCCCTTGCAGATGGTCCTATTTGGATTTTGAATATGCTTTAATTTATGCTTGTTAGCTTCACATAGCTAATTGAGTCTGTCCTGAACATCTCTTCATAAGTAAGTCCAGATGTTCTTTCAAAAGATCATGAGAAAACTTATTTTAGAAGACCCCAAGAAATTCATCATAGTCCTTGATGTGCTTGACACTATTATGCTGCAGTCATCCAATGCCTGTGTTAGCCAGGCAAAATGACCAGGGCAAAATGAGGCTACTTCACATAACAACTCTGCCAATAAAAAACAGCTTGTGTCAATCTCCATACATTTGTAAGAGCTTTTGTTTCTAGTATTTCATTTTATCTTATTTTCTCTGTTGGGTTGTGGTACTAATCAAGTAGATGCATAACCAAGTATTATGAGTTGTACATAAGAAGATTCAGTGTAGACATACCTTGAAACCAACACTGACACTGTTATTTGCAGAATACTTCATGTCTCCTTACTGAGATGCAACCCAGTGTGGGCTTGTACCCACTCAAATAGCATTTTGCATATTCTGAGCCTTCTTTGAAAGCTGCTCAGAGAAATGAAACTGGAGTAGTTCACAGATTTAAAACTCAACTATAAGGCTTGCTATGCCAGGCACAGGGATGGCAACACAAGCAAATACAGACTGGAGCTCTTTTGCTCTCACTTGAAGTGGCTGTCAGAGCTTGGCTTTGGCCGGAAGCTGTCTGCTGCCAAGTGATGCTGCTGTCAGGTGGTCTTCAGTCAGATACAGCATTTTGTTGATGCAATTTAAGGTATTTTGTATTGGAGCTTGTTGCTGGCAGTGCTTACTGAAGTTAATATTATTGTTCTGGGATATTACCTTGCCATACTGGCTCTGCAAACAGCCCCAGCTTGCTGGGAAATGGGGATAACAAGATCACCATTTAAGGAGGTTTTTGATATGGAATTGTTCCAGCATAAGGCAGACTTGTGACCATATAAAGATAGTATCAAGGCTGTTGTGTAAATCAAGTTGATGCACAACTAAGGTATTTTTCTAATATTTCTTAATTAATGGGAGTAGGTTCTCTGTATCACTTTTGTCAATGACTTAGTGGCCCAGTCTTTTTCTTATTAATGTAGAATACAGGAACTTTTATAAATTCCATCACTGATGATTTGCACCAAATTTTTGCTTTAAATAGTTTAGTAAGTTTTAGTTTGGCTTGTTAGTCAGCTCCATGCTGGAAGTATTGAGAGTGTAGTTCCTCTTCCTGTGTTTCTTGGGAATGCCAAGGGCGATTTGCCTAGCTCCAAGTTTTGCTGAAAATATTAAATTTAATTTTCTGTAGAAATGTTGTCTTTAACATCAAGCAAACTATGGCTTTAGTCAAGAAATAAAGCAGATACAAATAAGTATTGGGGAAAGAGCAACTTCACCTTTATTTTTTTTAATTTTTATTTTTTAATGCATTTAAATTTAAGTCACCTGTTCTGGCAATAACTGTTCAGAAGGAATGGCTGCAAAGACTGTAAGCATTTTAGAATTGGTCTGTATAAACATGAAATTATGTTCTGCAGCCCTAAAATAAAAGCCAAATTCAAGACTTCAAAGCCCACAATTTTGCTGGGAAAGTACACCAGCTATTCCTGTGGGCTTCCTGCAGAGCTGAAAACAAAATAGGCTAAATGAGTATAAGATTTAATACTGTCGTTTCATAAATTTAATTGACTTTTCAAAATAACAAATATAACTAACTGCCCCTGGTTCCCAGCAGATGACAACATAGAGAGAAAACCTAGTATTTCCCAAGGGATTAAACATGAGAATTATCACAGGGGAAAGAAACAAAACAAGGAGACTTGCATGTACCTTTTTTCCTGTGTTCTTCCGCTATTTATCAGACAGGTAATTTTCAGCAATGAGAAATAAAGACTAAGAAGTGCATAATTAAGACTTGGTAAAAGAACAGAATGTTGTTCAGTAAAGGGGGTAATGTTTAAGAGCAATGAAGCTTATCAGCAATGCTGTAATAATTCTTGTGCATGTATCTGATGGAATGCTGAGCTGTAGAGACAGTCAAAAGCAAAAAAATCTCACAGGACATTGCAATGAGTTTTTACAAAAGAGCTGCCGAAATAAAGACCAGATTAACCAAAACCAATAAAGACTTCTGAAACATGTATGAAATGAGATGGTTAATGTGGAATGTAAACAACCTGGATTTGTAAACTGCTAGATTAATGTAAAGATTTCAAAAATGCTGTGATGAGAAAGTGGCATGTTCCACCTGCTCTCTAAACAAGCAGAAGGAGCTTAACTCTGAATCTAAAACACACTAGGGAGATGGATTTAGACCAAGACAAATGTCAGCAATGTTGAGACAGAAAAACAAGTTGATAGGTGCATCTTAGACATTCTGCAAAGTCTTTGTCACAGTGAGACTGAGAGAAATTATCTATAATCAGACATAAAGGTACCTACAAACGGGCTGAGACTGACCGAGTGAAGAGAGTGAGAGACGAGTGAAGATTGAAGAATATGTACAGTATACAGGGACAGAGAGAGGGGGCAGATGCCTTGATTCCACCAGAATTATAATCCTGGGAATGGGAAGTGTAAGATGGGCAGTAAAAGTTATTACAGACAGTACTACTGAAAGGTGTTGGTAAAATTCTCAAAGATTCTAAAGAGAAAGAACAGGTGGTTACTAAATTTAATGGCAAAGCTCTCGCTAAAACCATTTGGCCCAGATCAGGCTTTGGGGACAGAAAAGGAAGGGAACAGCAGGCAAATGACAAGGATACCAGTAAGAGGAATACCAAGATACAACTGGGATGGCATCAAGGGTGTAAAAGGCTAAATTGCTATTAGCAGTTTATGCCTTCTGTATCTGAAGGCAGCACATTCTGTTTGCTCAAACCATGCTATAGAAAGGTTTTTGTCTGGTCAAAATATCTTTTAACATCTCCTTGTAAGCTTTCAGAATCTTAAATATGGGTTTTTTTTCTAAAAAAATTCAAGTAATGTTGATGTTTTTCTGTGAAGCTGCTATATTTATGTCTGTGCTATAATATTAAAGATCTGTGCAGAATTATTCTGCTTGTTCCCATGAAAAACATGCATATTGCAAATAGAAAGCTGTTATTACTATTATCAGTTGGATATTTTAAAACCACATTATTATTTCATAGTCAGGAAAATATTTTAGTAATTAACTGTGGTTGTCTTTGCTAAGGAACACCTCATTCGTTCTGTCAGATAGTCCCTTTCTGGCAGTGGAAAGGACTGCAAACGCTTTCACATCCCAATGGGCACATGGCTGGCTTGTGTGTTTTCCAGTAGCTCTTTAGGGAATTCAGCTTCTTGCTTCAGACTTTCCCGTTTGATGTAATGGGTTGTCTGCAATGTGGTAACTACATTGTATTTCATTTTTTTTAAATGAACACAGTTTTCCAAAAGTTCTTCAAAGGACCTTCTACTTGTGCAGTTACTGTAGGGGATGCATGCTTCAAGAAACAAAACACAAGGGTTGTAGAGGAAAAAAATATAATTTAAATATTTGGGGACATCTGAGTTGTTTCTGTATCTCAGATCTGTGAAGAATGGACATTGCAGTATTTTGTCCAAACTGATATTGTTCACTTACATTGGGATTCTCAGTGATATATGAATCTTCAGGAGTTCTTCAGGATGGTGTTATTACTTTGCCTCTTGTGTTCTGTCCATGCCAGCAGCAACTTTTACTCATATAGGGTTCTGCACTTAATTTTTCTTTTCTTTAAAGGTCTCAGAATATGGTATAATATTATCCAGTCTCCTATGTCAACACTGTTTTTCTTCTAAGACTTGTACTTGTACATTTTCAAGCCACAGCAATGTGGTTATAACTAATCTAATGACCTGGAGTCCTAAATATGGACAAAATTGGAGAGGAAAATGTGAATATTTGTGTATTTCCTTTCTAAATTAACATGTAATTAATTTTTATTCCTATTTTAAAACATCCAGTTTTGGAACTAAGTGGTATGCTTTTCTGAATTTTGAAAATCTTGAGAGATTAAATATAAATTTAAATATACAGCCATTCCCCCTGCCTCAAAAAAAAAAAAAAAATCTCTGTTCCTCCTAAGCCACAAAATCTGCATCCCTACCTAAAATGCACAAATAGATTTTATGTCTCTTTCTTCACTGGATTGGGCACTGGACCACAGGAGAAGGTATTTACATTCACCAGAATGAACTTGATGCTCCATCCCTTGCATGGAAGGGGGTCACTGTGTCCATCTGAGGTGATAACAGTCTGCTGGTTCTGGTTTGCCTAAATTAGATCTAGCCCAATAAGTGAAAGTCTGCAGAATTTTGTCACTATGGAAATGATTAGAAATCATTAAAAATAAATAATTAACAAAGAGATTACTGTATGATTTCTGATGTTCAACTACAATGAGCAGATTTAAGTACGTGCTGATAACCACCACAAATAGGTCTAAAAGCAGGAGAATTTAGCTTTTTTTTCCTCCAATATTCTTGTATAATAGAGAGGTCATTAAAGACTGATGCAATTGCAGCCTTTCTGACTGTTTTGTGGAGACACCAAGTGATGGTGGTCAAGTGATGCCTGAGAACACAGGGAGAGGGCAAGACACATTTGCAGGACATACCTTCAATGGGATTTGGCACAGTGTCTGACTTTTATCCATAAGAACAGCCTGTGCAGAGAGGACACTCACCAATTAATCAGCTAGTTGCATTTTTAAACATGTTCTGAATCTCAGAAGACTGTTTTGTGAACCTCTTCTTTCAAATCATTACAAATTTGCCAAAACCAGCAAATACTTGCCTGAGGCCTTAGGATTTATGCCTGTGGGATTAAGCACAGGCTTTGTAGTCGAGCAGTTCCTAAGCAGAGCCACACAATGTTACAAAGGATCTGTTGGCAAGGTGCTTGCAGCTAGTAAAATATTGTCTTCCTTTTAATGTGAGAGTACACGGAGTACGGTGCTCACATCCTGACAGAGATCTTTCCTGATTGCCCTGCCGACTCCTGATTCCCTGTATTATAGCTGCTCCTCTTGGGAGCCATTCCATGGTGAGTCAGCAGCAGCAATGAAAGCAGCTGGGCTTTGTGTTTCAGATGCAAGAGACTTTGCAGTGGTTCTCATCAGGAACATATAGGGAGAGGCACCTAAAGTATCGCTATGTATTAGGACTTAAATTATTTTGTATGGTTTTATGGAAAAGGTTATGTTAGATTTAAAAAAATTACAGCTTCCTTTATACTGGCTGGTCAGTCAGACGGAGTGGTGGTTTTCTAATGAGTCAATCAGTGAACAGAAAATCTCTGAAACCCTTTAATGTAGCTCTTGCTCAAAGGCCAAAGTAAATTCTCCTTCTTTGTGGAACCACTCTGTCAAAAACATGTCTCTTGTACGCACATATAGAATATTTTACTACTATATCTGCCATGGGTAGACAAAATGAGCTTCAACTGTCTTGTTTACCTACCTCTAAAATGAATAGTGTAGTTACATAAACCTCATCTGTAGCTTATATTCAAAGCCTGTCTGAAAATAACATTTTCTAAAAGGAAAAATTTGCCTCACTGTGACACTTCATGTCAAAAAATACTGACAAATATTCCTTACAAAGCAGCCAAAGGCAGGGAAACAGATTTTTTTTTTTTAATTAATTTTTTTTTAAAGTTTGCATATTACTCGTATAATTTTGAAAAGGCTATGTAAGCATGGGTCATTTAAAATTATACTTAAATATAGGAGTTTGTAAGAATGACAAATCAATTCATAATCTTCTACAGAACAATAGTATAACTAAAAAAAAGCTCCCCAGAAAAATGTGGAGGGAGAAGTCAGAAGCAGTAAAGATGAATTATGGAAATGGGGAGAAACTAAAACAATTCACCCATCTCTGTGCATTTGGCCACCATGGTGGCTGAGTGATAATATTAATGCTTTTTCATTGTGGCAGTAGCTGAAGTTTTATCTCCCGATAATGCCTACAGTGAATTCTGTTGTACCTATGGATATTCATGCAGCCTGTCCACATCTGCATGACATCCGTGTCCCACATTAAAGGAGGCCTCAATTTAATGTTGTGTACAAATAGAGATACAGGACATTGTGGTTTTGCCTGACAAATTTTGTACATTTCTAAACAAATTTTGTAAAAGTAAAGCACAAGTTTTTATCCAAGCAAGAGAAGTTATCTGGAACCAATATTTTATAGGCATCCGCCAAAGTGAGGACAATTTTCCTTCTCTGCGACTGCAGTAGGAGATGAAATGTTCTCAAGCCAGCTGCAGTGTACTAGGCCAGAGTCTTCAGATGAAAAAAATGTGTGCTCTGACCCGGGCAGAGTCATCACGCAGCTGATAGGGAATAACAAGTAATTCCTAAGAACAGCTGCTACACCAAGCCAGGGTCCTAACCCTGAGCCGCGTTAGGCCCTATCAATTTAAAGGGACCTTATTATCACAAAAATTGCAATACTTCTGAATGGCAGTTACTGTGAAGACCACTTTGCAGTTCCCAGAGGTTTGGTCACCAACAAAGCTCTTGTCTCCAAAACTGTCCTCTCAGACCTACTCCCAGAAGAGTGATCCATTTAGTCCCACCATTTTCATGTGTGTGTATAAATGGCAAATTTAAACAGCGTGTTTCACATCTCTGTGCTAGTGGTAGCACAATGCTTGCCAAGATGAACAGTCAGCTCTCCAGGAGTTTCCAACACATGTCCCCAGTACACGCCAAGCTAAATGAGGTCCTGGTAATGACACAAGTGGATGGACAGCAGGGACAGTCAGGCAAGCATGGCAGGTACAAGGCAGAGTTCTTCCCTGACCCAGAAGTTGTAGTTTCATTGGATGCTTTGATGATTGCAGATACAGCCAGTTCCTTTTATCTGCCCAGTCACATGCCTGGTAATAAATTGTTACCATCTGCTAGTTGGAAACTCCCTTTAGAAGCACAAAAGAGCCAATTACAAAGATATCTGGTTTAAAATAATTCTGCTTTACCTTGCAAACTGTCACCCCAGGACACAAACTGATTTTTCTCTCATAACATATCACAAAATAAATAGTACAGTAATAGCAGTGGGAATTATTCTGAAAGATGTTAATTTTCAAACTTCTGGATCAAATGGCTGACTTAATTCCCATTTTCTCCAAAACAGTTCCATGACTGCTGCAAAGCTTTCAGGGATGTTTTTTTCTGGTTTTTTATTTTGGTTTGGACTGGGGGTTTTGTGGTGTGTTTAGTGTGTGTGTGAAAATCTGGAAAAAAGGAAGATTAAGTTTATGCCTTATGCAATTTGACCTTCAGGAGGTTGGTAAGCAGCAGCTCCTGTAAATAGGGTCTTTAATTCATGTCAGCATCAGCAACTGAAACTATGAGATAGTTTGGAATAGCTTGGCCAAGTAGCATTGACTTGTGCTGTCAAGCTTGACGAGAAAAATTTTGTATTATATCCTATGGGCTTTTAATTAATTATTTTTAAAATACAAATAATACAGGGTTTGGATCTACTGTTCAGCTATATGGAATTACTCACAGTGCTCCCTCAGTAGTTTGCTGCTCTATCAAAACAGTCAAACATTGCATCCATACCCATCTGTGACTCTCACTGTATACTGGGCAGGAGGCTGCAGGGATTTACCTTGTACAAACCTCTGCTGAGGGCTGCACATCCTGTCTCTGCACAGGTATGAGCGCATTTGCAGGACAAACCAAACTGATATACTGTAGGAATCAGTGATTTCTTTATCTCTCACTTAGAAAATTCTTAAGTGCTTCAAACTTTCCTTCCCTTGCCATGTTCTGCATAGTGGTAGTTGACATCAGTAACTGTTATTTATAATTTTTAGTAAACATTTGTTATGAAAACCTAGCATGTTAGTGTATGTTTCTTGCCTTTTATGTAGGTGAAGTATGCAATACAGTACAAATTGCCTTAATATTTTTTTTCCATTTTCTATATGTTTATTGTGATGTTTGCAAAAGATATTTTATTAACTTTGGAGATGCTTCAGCTTTGAGAAGTGACTGGAATCTGATGATCCACAGATCATGAGCCATTTTGACTTCCTATGCGGGAGGGTAGAAAATTTTTCCTATTAATACAGTATTTAGTATTTTCTACTGAGCAATGTCTTCTAACTTTAACTTGGTCACTTTATAGTTAATTTTTAATTCATTTTCCCCTCCTGTGCATTTTTATCCAAAACCTTCCTTCCTGTGACTCTCATCAAGTGTGACCTCATCAAGGCATTGGAATTTCAAAATTTATCCATTCCTTTTTCCTAATGAATTCTCCCCCAGCCTCCCCCAAAAATTTTTCAGTAAAGAGGAGTCCCTTTTACTTAAGTAACTTTGTTTGACCCAATTCTGTATTTTCTGAATGATCTCCATGGCTTTTGAAACCTGGGCAAATATTATTTAAAAGAGCTAAATGAAGGCATTTTGAATAACTACTCCTGAAACAGTTAGGTTTGTTGCAGAAAACATACAAAGCTGGAGATGCAATTAAGCTCTTCTTCCCTCCCACTCTCCCCCCCATTCATGTACTGCTCAATGGAAACACATTCTGGCAAAGACAAAAAGCTGTGGCTAAACAACATTAGTGGATGAGTCACTCAGAGAGAACTGGAAAGAAAGGAAAAAACTCCCACAAGCCTCTGCTGCTTGATAACAATAAAACTAAGTCCAGATGGTCTCTGTAAATCTTCCTATATTGTCCTGAAGAAGAGAGCACAGAAACATCAAGGGCCATACTTACGTTTTCAGTAGTTCAGTTTTCTTGGTGCAACAGGGATTTTCAAGCACATGGGAACCCTCTGCATCAGGCTTTGCACCGATTAAGATCCATCAGGCCATGCTGAGCACCATGTTACTTGCAGAGGTGTTGACAACAGTTTAATAAAGATTAATACAAAAATTATTTGAAATAGCAGTTCAATGATTAATATGAGTAACTGAAAATACAGGAGTGAAAGAACTTCATTTCAGTGCCACAACCTTGCAGAGATCAGTGCAACCCACAGTTCCAGTTGCAGAGGATCCCTATTGAATCCTTGGCCAGATTGCAGGACAGATGGAGTCTCTGGAGTAATGACAATGAGGCAAATCCTAATAAGCATGTGCAGGCTTAGTGTTTGAAATGTTTCTGTGTTCAGCAGGCTTTGGTGGGTTTTCACAAGAGAAGTTAAATATGTTAGGCCATGTCCTGTCAAATTTCCACACTTTGCTCCTTAGTTTGGAGACGTGAAAGGCTGTCAAAGAATAAGCATTATTCCTCTCTTTTGCTTCATTTTCAGAAGTGGCAGAGGTCTTTTGTCCAAGATTGTTCCTTATTATGCTTCCAAATTAGTGTGAGAGAGTTTGGTCTTGGATGATTTCAGTTTAAGGAGCTGGAACTGTACAAACTTCCAAAAGTGGAACTGTTGGTGACACTCTTGGTGTAAATGCGATCAAGCTGATGTTACCACTATGGTCTGAGGTGTGTGAGCCTGCGTTCAGGGCAACACCTGTACTTCTGCATCAGCATCATAAATGCGTTATGTTTTCCACTGCTACATCACCAGGAAAATATCCTTGAAATAAGGACTTAAGATGGATCAAGAAACTGTGCAGTGCTATATGTATAATTCTAATTTATGTAAATTAGAGCTTCTGAGGGAGTTGGCTAATGATTAAAACTCTTAAACAAGACCCTTCAAGTTTAACTTATCTGCACAGCCATGGGCTGCTGCTGTGGCCAGGTATCACTCGCCACCTATTAATCAATCCATTGAAATTCAGTGCAAAGGCAATGCAGGATGGAATATATTTTCAAAGAAAATCATGTTAGGAAGCACACTTTTTTGCAGAAACCATTATATAAAAACAAGTGTAAATCACCTTTGAAGTAGCTTAAGCCAACAGGTTTGGGCCTGAAGTTCTTGGCTGAAACCTTTCTTGCAGATTGGTATGAAAAAGTGTTTAAGTGTAGGCCAGTACGAAGTAAAACTGCTGGCAGCTGCTCTTTGAATTATCCTACTTTGACTGCAAGCAGAAAACTGATACTGTCACTCTTATAGCTCATCAGAAAAAAATATAAACAAGCCCTACTAACTCAGGGAAGTGGGATGTGAGCACAGCTGCCTAACCTTTGCCAAGGAAGCTCCATAAAACTTCTGTGCATTCACATCACATTGTGGAGAGCTCCATGCACTAACCTTTGGCCACCACTTCCTCCTCACCACTCCCCGTGGGAGCTGCCCCCTCTTCAGTTCTGCAAGGCAAGCAGGCAGAGCTGTGACCTGGGTGACACTGGAGGAGGGTTTGCAGCGAGCCCCTTGCTCATTCCTGCATTTTGTCCTGGCACAGGTGGGAGTTCAGCTACTTCCCCAGAGCAGAGATCAGCCTGCAAATGTTCTCCAGTGGTCAGCACAGCTGGTTCAGTTTGGCAAAGGACAGTACAGTACTGCTGTGCCTTGCTGGAACAGTTCTGATAGAACTTTCTTTGGCTTTAGTCAGACTTTTTTTTTCCAAAATGCAAAGCAAACGCCACACAGACATAGTCTGAATCAGGCGAAAAATAGCTCCAGATAGCCCTTAGAAACTAAAGCATCAGTGTGAGGAGCACCACAGAGGGAAATGTGTTTTGAATTGGCCTTTAAACCTGACTTAAGCTGAGGACATGGGGAGCTTTTTTGTTGTTTTGTTTTAATTTGATAGAAGAGAAAATCGTAGATTCAAAAGAGCCTTTTGTTTTTAAAAAGCTTGCTTGTTCTGTGAGAAGATCTGGAGGGAAAAAGAATTTGAAAGACTGTCAAGAAAATTAAATATACATATCTGATGTTCATCGAGTTCATTTTGCATGTTTATGGTGTTGATGTTCGCAGAGATGCTCAATGAAGCTGGCATTTATACACAAAGGGTTTTTTACAACAGAAGTGACCCTCTACTGTAACACAGCTGCACGGTAGAAAAATTTCTTTAATTTAAAGTAGCTTCATTTGCAGATTGGATTGGTTTTGTTTTGCTTGTTTGGAAAAATTCTGCTGTATTTTCTTGAATGCTTCCTTGGAGTTATCACAGCATTACTATGTTTCTACTATTACTATGTTCACAGCATTACTATGCTTCTTGGAGTGCAGTTTGTCAAAAGGAAGACCAGAGGAGAAATAAGCTCAACTTTTAAACTCCACAAGGTCAGCCAAACCCCAGAATTTCTAAATTCTTTCCTGGTGGCTCAAAGGATAAAATGGGTGCTATGGAAGTGTTTTGAGCATCCATAATCAATGATTTGATCTCAGGATGAAATGCACTGGTTTCGGGCTTTTTTGTGATGGTGGATTAATCATCAGAAAGTGATGGAAGGATTGTTATTCAAGATATTCAAAGAATGAAAGAAAGCAAGCGAGTTCAAGTACTACTGAGAGTAATCCAGCCCTGAATTTGGCTTCCTACAGTAGTCCATCAATAACAATTAGTTGCCTGGTCAAGAGAGAGTGCCTTTTGCATCCACTGGCTGCTTGTAATAGCTTCCAACAAGGAAGCATAAGGTGCAGAAATGCATTCTTTACAAAACTCAAACGCTGCTAGGAAAAAACACAGTGTCATTAAGGTTAGTGAAGATTGCAAAACACCACAAGAGCAAAATCTTCTCTTGCTTAAAATTCTTTCTGCAGAGTTCTATTATAACACAAAATGGTAGGAGCACTATTTATAGGATGCAGAACATATTAGGTTACAAATAAAAAATTAAAAACACTGAGTGACCTTACTGAGTAATTTTGATTTTATATAGAACTAGACATGGAGCACCCATGAGATCTGTCCACGTTGTGGATTGATAGTGCTCTGCTTCCCACCGACAGTCAGCGCAGGGCTGACCTCACACAGCCTCTTCACATGCAAAATGCAGGTTTCTTAAAGCTAGGTCAGCCTGACTCTTGGCTGTGCTTCTACTCTCATCCCAATTTCCAAGAAATCCCTCCTCTGAGATTTCTCATGAGCTAGTTGCATGTTGAACTGAGTCAAGAAAGACTCACACCTTGTCAGCAAGGATCTGGAGAGTTGAGAGGCAGCAGGACCATACAGCCATGATCAGGACAGCCAGTCAGATGGATACAGGTGCCTGCAGATTTGTCTTCTCTATGCATCTGTGTCACTCAGTGTAGCTCTTTGATCCTATAGCAGAATTCATCAGTTGTAATTATTAAATAAAGAGAAATTTTGAATTTTCCTAAAGAACCTTAAAATGAGTTGATGTCATTGCCTTCTCTTTTAGACTTTGGCAGGCCTCACAACCTTTCTGCAAGTGTAGAATACAGACAGTGCTGAGGGGAGACACAGTAAAGTGAAAGCAGATGTAAAAATAAGTAAATAATACTAAAATGACAATCCTTACAGTAAATGTGAAAATTGGTAAATACAATCTGTAGAAACATCTTATGCAAGTTCATCAAATGACAGGGTACAAAAGTGGTGGAATGGGTCAGGTTTTCAAAATTTACCACTATCTAAGTTTGTAAAAAATCAAAGCAGTTACAGCAACATGAATTTTCTAAAGGATGATCAAAGTGGCATAGCTTCGACAAAAATGAAAATTATGATCTGTTGATCAGAAAGTCTAATGGTAGTTTAGGAGAAAATAATTATTTCAAAGCAAACATACACAGGTCTTTTAAAAAAGATGCATAAATGGCAGCTGGGGAAGGTATTGTATAAAAATGAGTCCAAATTTCCATTTATTTGGCATGCAAGAGAGGAAAACTAATGCAAATGTGATGGGTCTGTGATACCTATGCAAAGTCCCAGACCTTAAGTGAAAACATCTTAAAAGAGTTCTTCTCGAGCTGAGGTGGGGCTGGAAGCAGGTAGCAACTTATTTAATCCAACTAAGAATAAAGATTGGTGCTGGTGATGATTAGTCATCTTCTCAGAACTATCTTAAGGAAGCCATGCTCTGGTCATTTCTCCCAAAGCTAAAAGCATCTGAAATATTTTTGTGGTGGGCTCATGTCAGACAATGGACCGTTAGGAATGTTGCATTTTTCCAAAGGGCTGGTCTTACAAACATACATGCATTAGCATGGTTCAGACTTGCATTATACATTAAGTGCTGTGCAGGCACAAACCAAGGGAAAATGAGACATCTAAAACCTCCGTTCCCATTTTATTTGTTGTGCTACTTGTCTTTGGAATTCAGGACTGCCTCCCCTCAGATAGTCCTCTCTTACTTTCTGCAGACATTTTGATATGCAGAAATCTTCTCAAACACACAGTTACAAATTGCTACCAAAAAAAAAAAAAAAAAAAAAAAAAAAAAGCATAGCTAGTAAAATAAAATTACAGTAATAATCCCAGAGCATTAATTTTTTCATGAGGAAACTACAATATAACATTTTAGAGTCTAAGTGATCTGTAACAGCCTCGAATGGAAAGGGGGGCCAAAACAGCCATATGTGTGCAAAGAAAGAAATCTGAGCACCTTTGCAAAACCAGAGACCAATCCTGGTCTCTCTAATTTCAAAAGATTTGTGATGCTTTGAAATTAAGTGAAGGAAAAGAAAAATTAAATCTCAGCTGTCCACTGGGCAGCCTGAATAACTTAAATATCTACAAGTACAAGAAGCAACCATAAGTTGGTAGATAATATCACATACATGAGTAGACATCCAGAGTGAAAAGGTCTAATGAACTGTTGGTTGTTTCTGTCCTACCTGGTGTGATTTCCAGGGCTCTGCATAACCCTCTGTAAGATGGCACATGGATACACTTCTCCAGCACAGCCAGTTGGAACTCGGAAAAGAAAAACCAACTGTACAGATGCTGGCATGCCAGAGTTACACTTTTAAATACAAACTATCCAGCTTTTTTTATTATTCTTGTTTTATTCTGGGTTGCTCTATTTCTCTCTATTATAGTAAACAAGCAGTATTTATTTTTAAACAGCTATAAAAATAGATAAGTCCCAAAATAGGCGGAGCAAAACAAGGCTAAATGGGAATTCTTGTTTAATACAGTCATGCATTCTAATTCTTTTTTTCCATTAGGGGGTGTTCCACAAATGAGTTCAGGGGGCATAATTGTTCCTATTAATTCATCTTAATTGTAAAAATCTACTTCACTGGAAAGGTGGTTCTGTAAAACATTAATGCTATGAGCAACAGCACTATTTTGCAAATGTAAAATTAGAAATACTTGGAATTATTTTGAGGGTGTGGTTATATAGAATAGTTATCCTTAAATCCTGACAAGTTTGGATGACTTAACATGATCTTAAAATGGAAAATGTACCTACAGTTTCTAATAGACAAAGCCAAGCAGGAGGGGCCATGGGAGGGGATAAAAATACAAACAAAATGAAGCATCAGCTTAGCAATATCTCAACCTGATAAGGAAATACTACTCTACCAGACACACAGCTCTTCTACAATATAAACTTTTATCTGTCTATAGGGACTGCATTCTTCTTTGACATCTAATCTCCTGCTTATAAATTATAGTGGGGCCAGAATTTATTAACAGAAATGTATTTAAGTGTTTTCACCAAGAAGCATTCACATGTAAGGGAGAGTATCTGCCTTTCCAGAAGAGGAAGTTACCTTTTTTATGCATTCATTTTATTCAGAAATCTAGTTAATATTCTCATAGGTTAAATTCTTTTTTCCTAAAAAGCCAATTTTTAGAGCATATCATACTCCCCAAGGTCAATGGAATTGACCCATTGGTCAGTGAGGGTGACTGATTACATGGTTCAGTTTAACTTTCCAACATTTTATGTAACCATAGGATAAAATTTGTTTCAAAAATTCTGTCAGGGTCTCCAGTTTTTTGTTAGGTAAATTTGGAGATTATCAAGAATGTTTAATAAAATTAATAAAAAAATTAAAATTCAGGGGTTTTCATTTAATCATTAAAATAATATCTTAGAATTATTGAGAAAATTTTTGTGTCACATGCTAAAGCAGAAACACTGTTCAGAATTCATCTCCTCTCCTTTTAGAGATAAAAGTTCTTATGATCTACTGTGGCAGCAATCATAGCTTACAGCAAATTATGTAGATAAACAGGTATTCTTTGTACTCTAAAGAGAACAAGTTCACTAAAGAAAAAAGCAAAGAATCACCAACCTGTTACAAGTGGTTTTTTCCTTTTACTAGGGGCTCCAAACCTTCTTCACTTAGAACTTTTCTGGCAGGCCACCTAAGTTCTGTTCACACTTGTGGAAAGGAGACGTTTCACTCCAAAGTACAGGGCAACAAGGTCAAAAACACAATGTGCAGATGAAAGCTTTGGCATAAATTTTAAATGAGGAACGCACAGTAGTTTCATATAAAATAAGAGTGTTTTGAGAGATTGAGAAGAGGATATGAATGTTAAACCTTAGGAAAGAAGAGAAGGGACATCTCAAATGTAGTACATGAAAGAATCACTGGGGGACAAAAAGTAATTGAACTTGCTTCTCTCCAGTCTCTGCTGCTGCATACTCTTGGTTTCTGTGGTACCATGATTAAAGCAGGACTCTTTGTTTCTTTTGTGTATTCCTTTCTTTTCCAAACTCTTTCCTTAAAACTTCATTTTAACCTAAATAGCATGGGAAAAAAAAAAAAAAAAAGGTGTTGGAATAAATAGAGACCCGGACAGAAGATCACGAGATTGTTTAAATTATTTTAGTACTAATGAGGGAAAAAAGTGGAATTTGATGGAAAATCAATTAATAAAAGAAAAAAATTAAATTAACCAACCTAAGAAAAGAAAGGCCACAGCATGTGAATGGGGAGAAGAATGTCATCCAATGGGAAAAGGTTTCTGAAGAGTGAAACAGATTTCACAAGAGTAAATCCAAGCATGCTGTATTTCATCCCATCTATGTCGAGTGAAAAACTAAGTAGCACTCAGATTCCTATCACTAGGATCTTCTGAGCTCCAAAATGACAGTTGCTAACCATTATGCCATTGCAATGAGTCACCCTCTTCACGTCATACCTATCTCTAACTACTTCAGATTATTCAGATTTCTTTCTGAATGAAGGAAAATCCATCAGAAATTTAATTATTTTATACCATAAAATAGTAAGGGTTTGCAATACAGTGTGAAAAAAATGTCAAGTTCTCAGTGTATGGTGTCTCTTTAATATGCCTGTCCATATGTTTTTACATCTTCTAACAATTTTAAGCAGTGAAGGTCATTCACAGCAGACCCAAGATGAGTATCAGAAGCTCAAGGAAGTTTCCCTTTGAGGTCTGAAGTTCTGGGAGAGGATATTCTGCCATGAGTATTACTTTATCCTTTCTCTCAGGTGTCAGATAATCTGCCTGCTGTGTGAGTCCTTGGCCCAAATGTTTCTCTGATAAAATTGATGGTACAACTTTTAGGTAAGGAGTCTGTTTGAAAGATGCAGGTGTGTAATTCCAATAGCTTTAATCAATTTGTTTGAATGATACTCCAAAAAGCACATTAGCTCAGTGTGTGCTCCGCTTTTGCAGACAAATGTGGATATATACTATTGTACTCTGCAACTAGTTGATTTTTTTTTTTCATCCCTTCATTTGGAATGTAAATTTCATTCTGTATTTGATGCAGGGAAATTTGAAAGGATTTAATTTTTTTCATCAAATTTCATGGTGTTTGGCATACCTGTATTCCAAATTTTCTCACTCTTCTCCACAAAGTCAATGTAAAAGAGTATCACAACTGAGAAAATCAGACTTTTTACATGTAACTGGGTTAAAAAAGGAAATAATGGAGCCCAACATCTTTAGCCAAGTTGCAGGACAGAGCCTCTTTAGAGTGCCCACTGAAGGCAGTAGAACTATATCTCAGGTGGATAGCTATAGTGAGTTAAAACCCTCATGTTTGCTCTCCTGGCTGTAATGGAAGAGAAGCAGTTGAAAGAAGGATACCTGGGACTTTAGTGGGTTGTTTAATATTGCTGTATGTTATTACAGAGAATCACCTGATATATTCACTAAAATAAAAGTAGTCATATTATTCTTTCTACTGTTAAACTGTTAATGCTCTAAACATTCTAGAAACACATGTAAAGAACAATTACATATAAAATATTAAAAGCAGGCTCTGAGGGAATTAATTATTCTGCTGAATGTAGTAACAGGCAGTGTTTGAATTGGAATTTGAATACCTGCTTCCGTTCTGTTCAGCTTTACATGCATAGCATGTAGGAAGGGCTACAAACGAAATTTTGCCTTGGATGGTTTTCAATATACTGAATTTAAATTTTTTATTTGCTTCCCAAAATATTCTACTTAAAATTTTAGTAAAAAACATGCTGAAGGATGATAAACTTTTTACAGTATTTAATTGATAGCCTTGGAAGTAAATTACAGCTATCAAAACATTTACAATACAGCACAACAAGAAACAAGGTTTGGAAGGAATTATATACAGTTGTATATAAACAAAGCTTTGGCAATGTCAGATCATGAGGAGAGATTAATTTGATGGTTTGTTATTCTGTAGTTGCTCTGCAAGAATGTTTTATGCTTTTCTTGGAAGCAAGTGACACCAGCTAATATGGGAGATGGAAATCAGAATAGCTGGAATTCTGATCTGATACAGAAGTTTTATTGTATCATGGAAATCTATTCTTCCCTGGGATTTTTGTATCTTGAATGTAGTGTTTAGCTATGGCCCACTGGCCAAATGTATAGTTTCTGCAAGAGTACAACAGGAAGATAATATATCTTCATGAAAAAAATGTAACAGCAACCTCACACAAAAAGGCAGATGGCTACCACTTAACCCCCATTAGTTCAGTGAGTGAAAATTAAAAAATCTTAAACTTGTTTAATTCTTATAATTAACAAACTCCGAAGACATTCCTGGACACGCAGAGGATTGACAGAGGATCCCCTACAGTTTATGACTAATCCATAGACTGATTAGTTGCAGAAGGAGAAGTAAACACAATATAGGTTTGGAACTCGTGCCATAACTTTTTCATGTTTGCAGAAGCTGTCTCAGGAAAGATAAACAGTCCTGAAGGAAGAAAAAATTCTTTCTGCTAGGCCTTGTAAGTTAAACCTCAGAAGGTAACAACATACCTAACATTTGCTTGCCAGTCCATAAAGCTGGATTATAGGCTTACATTATAAAATATCAGCCAGGGAAGACTAAACAGTAATGTTACATCAAATCTTTCCTCTGAAAATAACCTTGAGTGTTGAGAAGTTACACCTTAGCCTGTGAAAATGTAACTCTTAAGTTTTCTTTTCTAATGATTTCAAGGACAGCACGTTTTTTGCAAAGACTGAGGGCTGATTTAGGCAGCTCCTACCCGCCTAAAGTGTGTTAACTTCTCAAGTTTTGAGTTTTTAAATGAATATTAAGATACAAGTGGAGATGGGATTGATAGTCTATTCGAGGTCCTAAGGGACATTAGCACAGTGTTTTGCTGTGCAGGAATTTTTTTTCATACATTAAGTTAGCTATATATGACAAAATTGCATGGATTACACTGTCTGCAGCTTGGACAGCCATGGTGTTGAACATTATTCAAATACAGAAATTTAATATTAAAATCCTATGTCTTTAAGAGTTAATTTTCTTTTGCTTACAAAATGGAAGGACTTCATGCAGTTAGTTTTAGTAGCTTATGGATGGCTATCTCTGTTTGGATAACCAGAATTTTAATATTAACACTGTTAAAATAGGCAAAGGCAGGATAGAATGTCTCTAAGTGAAAAGTGGTATAAGACCTCTATAAAGGTTTTTTTCTAGTAGTAATAAATTCACTAATTTGCCTTAATTCACCTATTTCTTTGTGACCCTTGGGGAATTTTACATATGGGTTTGGTTATTTTATCCATTCACTTACATTTATGAACTGGGTTTCAGTTGAAAGTTCAGCATATTGTTCACTGGTCTGTAGTTATGATGCAATATGGATTTGTAACTCAGGTGCTTCCCCACGTCTGAGTTACTACCTCTCCTAAATAGTGTGGTATTACCATTTTCTTACTTTCCACATTCTTGCTGATAGGATGGGCCACCCCAGTCCCTCCTGGGAAAAATATTGATCATTCCCATTTGTGGCATGTGCTATGCTTGAGATGATGCACAGCATCTTCAGCCTCTAGGTGTAAAGAACACTTGGTTAAATACTGTTGCTCCCTCACTTGGAACACCTGGGGCAACATCTGGCTCATTGTATACATTGCTCGCGTTTGTACGTGGTTGAAGGCAATAACCTGTGGCAGGTTTTCATTCTTCAGAACAAATTTTGAACAATCACTCAAATCTTTTAGCTTGCAGCTTCTGTCATTGGTGTAAGGAGATTGAAAATCATTCCCCTTGGTTGAAATGAATTATCTTTGATAATTAGGTGGAAATGCTTGACCTCAGGGTTGTATTTCCTATAGCCTGAGTATAGCAGTTATGCAATAGTTACTGAAACTGAGAGATGCCTGGTGTACTTTAGAACTCTTGACACTGCCTGGTCCTCACCCAGAGAAAATCCCTTTTTTGTGCTTCAGGCCAGTAAAATATAGTGCTATGGTATCTATGGAACTGTTCTGGGCCTCCATGTCCTCCTGAAATTCCATGAATCTGTATTGCATGAAATAGAATGAAAATTGCAGTTTGTCTTAAATCATAGGGAAGTTTTCCATGGTACTGTGCCTACCTCACAGGGAGCTCTCTGCACAGTGGGAGCCCTGGCTGGGAATATGCTTTGGGGGCAGCTTAGAGTCAGACCTGCCACCTTCAGCAGAGGCAGGAGGTAGAGAGCAAGCAGCTGCTTTTGGGAGATGCAGCAGAGCTGAAGCTGCCTGATCCTCACTTCCAAATTCCATGCTGGAAGCAGTAACAGCCTTTTGTACCACAAAGACTTTCAGATAGTCTTAACCATCTGTAGTAGCTGCTGTTTTACAGATTATATGAAGTATGTTGAGCCTCAAGGCTCAGGGAGCTTTAGCTAATGTCCAAAAAATCTGTCTGTGCCTTCTGGAACAGCTGTGCCTCACATTGCTCCCACTTTTAAAGGGAGCAATTTTAATGGGAGCTCCCATCTAAATGTTGATGCTGGGTTCTGTACTCTACCTTCTCAGAACTGTTTTGGAGTGTCATTTTCAAACCCTATTCCTTTGGTCTTTCATTGTAGGAAGGTCAGTCCTCATACTTGCAAGTGGAAGCACAGAAATGTTATAAAATTCACTGAAAGTGAATAATTTGATGTTACATACTGATGTTATGTTAGGCACAAATCCTCATGAATTAATTCAGATTTTCCAACTTTACTTAAGGTCTTTTAGTTCAAGGAGACTTTGATTAAATGCATATTGAATCAAACCCAAATAATAACAGAGGGTAGGGATGGTGTTTACTTTGACTTTAATAGAGCTGAAGTCCCAGTTTTACTCAAAGCCATGGCTGAAAATACCTTAAACCCACTATATGATAGTTATGCTGTAGAAGTTATAAGGGGTAATACAAATGTTAGTAAACCCAGTCTCCTGCTGAATATAAGGAATTTTACCTAACAAAGATTGATTGAGCTTTTTTACTTATTTCACTACTAATTCTCCCCATTTTTATTTTATCTATCATTATTATAAGCTTTTGGCAAAAGAAGCAAAACCAAAATAGTTTCCCACCAAGACTATTCCATGGTCCTGAGTCAAGGGAAAGGAAATAAACTTGTTGTTTGCACAATGATAACAAAGGCTGTGTGGGGTAACACACTTATATCTCCAATATTATAATCAATGTCATAGTAGTGTTAGAAATACATGTAAACAGTATTATTAAGGTCTTTAAAAGAGGTGCAGATAGGTTAGGCATGCTGAGAAAGCCATCTCTGTAACCCCTTAAAAACCTCAGTAATTTTCCATTCTTTTCCATGAAATGTATTATGGACATGGAATTCTGTTCATCTAAACGTGCAGCTTGACTCAATGAATGAAAGTAATGTAAATGAAATCTGAATTACATCTGGGTTGTGTTATAATGAATAATGTCTGCTTGCTAAGACACTGAGTCAAGGACCTAGTTCTGTGGAAAGAAAATATTTGTGTGTTGCACTGGAAAAGCTGACAGGCATGCATCTGTGTGCTCTGCTTCACATGCTGAACACTAGGAATAATGCAAATTGTTGATTTGGCTAGGAGTAAGAAAAACATGGTTCGAGAATCAGACCACTTTCTGCGTGACTAATTTTGAGAAGCAAATGCAAAGTCTTGAGTGCTTTTTTTTTTTTTCCCCAGTCTGCTTATTTTGCATTTCATATTTTGTATTACTTGTGGTATTAGCTTCAGTCTGGAATGTCTTAAGCAAAGTTCAACAAGTAATTCAACAGTTCTTTTCATCCAAGATAGATAACTGATTAGCAAAGCAGAATATGAAATAGGGTATTTCAAACGGTCTGAATTTTTCATGTATGTGCATGCAGCTTTAAATAAACACTTTAGCTTCCTAAATGAGCAACTTTTATTACAGAGTTTAAGAGGGCTGTTCTAAGCTCTCTAAATCTTTCTGATTTTTGTATTTCACTGTGAAGCCAGCTCTGAATATGAACAAACTTAAAGCATGACAGTGGACTTTCATCTGTTTGTGTGGTCCAGCTGTATAAAGCTATTTGAGTATGCACAAGATTTCTTTCAGAGTAATATGATAATAGCACACCAAAATTTCTAAACTGTCATCTCATAAATATAAGTTATTCTATCCTTTTTGTCCACATATTAGATATGCCCATATATCAAATACTAGTTTTAAAACTACAAGCACAATTTAGAAGACATTTGTAAAAAGCATGCAAAAATGTTGTAAACCTGTACGACCCTATAACACATGGTGATTCTATTAATTTTCCAGTGCTCGAGTTAAAAAATGAGAGTTTGGATTGAAATAGAAAGGAAATACTTATTCATTAGGAAGAGTTGCTCAGTACCTAGCCTGCTGCTGACTGGAGGAGGCTGGAAGACTTTGGGGTACTGAATTCTGCTGGTTGGCAGGACCACAGGACACCAAACTTTCACCATATCAGCGAAACTGAGACAGTGCCAGAGATTCAAACTGCTGCTCCTTCTCTTGGTGCTACATTTTCCTCAAGTGTTGCTTGAATGATTGTGCTGATAGCTTGGAGTCATAGCCCTCAAAAGTATCATATTAACTAGCTTAGCACCCCAAGAAAGACCTGGGTAAAGGGAGCCTTCTTAGGCAAAAACTCTACTAAAAAGAAGAAAAAAAGACAGAGTGAAAAGTGCTGCCAGTTTTCACCTAGGAATCTTCTTGTTCAATATTACAGTTCCTTACGTACTTTATGCATTGATTCCTTGCATGTCCAGAACTGCCTTTATCTGGATAGCTCAGAGCCTGTTTTCTACCCAGCCTTGATTTTGCTCCAAGAACTAGACAGCTGAACAACGAAACACAAGGCAGCCCCAGTGCAGCACGTGCTTTAGGAGCACATATACCATGTTCTTGGGAAGCTGAGAACTCTGAAGTTGTAATAAGTTGTGGTAGTTTAAACAAGGCCAGAAGAGTTGCCTACATGGAACGTGCATGCAGGACTACACGTTCATTCTGTAGGGGAGAACTTTTGACTTTTGTTTATGCAGGTTTATTTTTAAAGGCTCCAGGGAAGGCTCTGCCCTAAGTGTTATGTAGAGTGTGGAAGATGGGCTTTCCATTTTCTTACCAGCCTGAAAGGACTCATTCCTTTGTTTCCTCAGGGAGACACTTTCACTACTGGTTTCCTTGGGCCTCTTCAGTGCTTTTGTCTCTATACCAAAGGCTTGTGGGTTAGTCCTGCTGGAGTCTCCACAACTTTGGCATTTGTGCAAGTAGGAAGACTCTTTGCTGAGAAACTAACGTTCACTTGAATAAAATGGTTTTTCTATTTGTGGTCCTCTCTGCACAGAAGATGTGAAAAAGTAATGTGTGTATCAAACATTTATAGAAAACATGAAGTAACTATACTCGTATCTTACATTATAGAAATCATTATTTAAGACAAAAGCACAAAAATTGTTAAGTCACCCATCTGGCATTTAAAATGGCAATAGTCCAAATCAGTCTTAATGAAAAGATACAGCTTTGTGGCTAAATTAGGTTTTTGGAAAATTTGTTTGCTTTAAAAGAAATATTGATGAAACCCATATATATGGGAAAACAATCCTTTTTGAAGTGATACTGCCATCATCCAAACTCAATCACACATGCATAAATTAATTATACTTTATTTGTTGCAGCTCTCAAGCTCTTAGATGGATTTTGTTTTCACACTGCCGTT
Organism: Rhipidura dahli; assembly: GCA_013399225.1. NCBI lineage: Eukaryota > Metazoa > Chordata > Aves > Passeriformes > Rhipiduridae > Rhipidura > Rhipidura dahli. Next base: position 491,553 of record VXAC01000484.1, read on the forward strand.
AGTCCAATATTGGCCCCATACTTGCAATGGACACTAATGAAATCCAATGAAATCTTTTATGAGTGTTTAAAGTACAATTTATGTTAAAACAAGATTTAAAATTTCTAGGATTTGGTTTTCTACTGCAAGATACAACCAATTTCACTGAGAGTTTTTCTTGCCCAGAGCAAGAGAAGTAATTGCCTGGTTCCTTTGTAGTTTATGTTACTCGATCTGAATTCCAGCATCAATTTACTTCCCTCAAGCAATGTATGTTCTGCCTCTAGGGGGTTTTTGTGGGTTTGGGGTTGTTTTGTGGCTGGCTTTTTTGGTTTTTATCTGAACTTTTTTTTTGTTTTAAATTCTGTTAGGTAAGTTGTGAGAGAAAAAAAAAAAAAACAACTAATTTTTATACATTACCTTGGAAAAGATATCTTCCGGGTCACAAAACAAATTTTTTGTCTGTGTTCCTGGAACTAATACTGCTTTAAAACAGTTTAGGTTGTTCCATTATTGAGGTCTCTCTGTGGTTAAATACATGTTTCAAAGCTGCCATGTGGGACACAAAGAGTCCTTCTTTTTATCAATCAGAGTGATTTCTAATTTGTTTACATTTAATATTCCATAGCTTTCTACTTGGAACAAAAGTTAATTTTATTAGATTTAAGAATGATTCAATATTATGTAAGGGGTTATAATGTCAGATGCAAAACGGGCAAAACTACCATTTAATTTAGGCCATTGTCTACATTTCTTGGTGTTTTTAAGTATCCTGGTTTCCTTCCCTCCTCTGCACTTCTTTTCATTTCTTCTCTTTCTCGTCTGTTTAGACAATATAATGTTTGCAATTAAATTGTTTTTATCAGTAATTTTGTTCAACATTTTGGATTTCTGGCATATATAGTAATGTATTTGGAAGTTGGGATCAAGCTTCTCTCTTATTTTGCTTCTAAAATGTGCCATAAAAGCCATTGCTTTTAGCACTTGAACAGATGCATGCATCTGTTCTGTATTAGTCTGTCTTTTCTTGATAATTAGTTGAGAAAGGGATAAAAGGACTTTGGTTCACACACTCTTAGTATTTCACTCTTACTTGGGCGGCCAAATTTGATTAAATATCCTAAGTATTCTGAGCTTATATCCTTTCAAACCCAATTTAAATTTTTTTCAGATAATCTATCATGTTTGCTTGGGGTTTTTTATAATACACACTAACAACTGTTCTTTCTTTCAGTAGTCAGTCTTGCTTGATATTACAGTCACACTTTGAAATGAGGCTTCTTGATTTATGTTGGCTCTCAGCAGGCCCTGTGACATTTCTTTGAAGCAAGATGGAAGATGACAAAGACAAAGCAATTAATTTTAAAATATTTGAGTGAAAATAGGCATCTGGGAAGAAAAAAAGAATAGTCTGATGTTCCATCACTTAGAATATCCTAAATAAATATCAACATTTCTCTTAGCATGTCATATTTTTCTGCCTTCAGTCACCCCCACCACCCCCCAGTATACATCAGAAGCAAACATGATGGGAAACCAGGCTGAAGCTACAGCTGCTACTTTGATGTGCTGCCTCATGACAAGACAGTTACGTCAGATCTGATGTCGTGAGGCAGTTTTATTCTTCCATGTGAGTGAGAACAGAGTGGAAGAGACAGTTTTCAGCCTTCACAATGCCTTCCTGCCCTGCACCACTGTAATTTTCATTAAGTTCTTTTACTGCAAAGGAGAAGAGATCAGCCCCATGGACTGCTGTGTTGTGAACTGAAAGTCTTGGTTCTCCTCTGCTTCACGGTGAGCTGAGTCACAGAGCTAAACATTTGCAAATTTGTATGGTAAGGAACAGAAATATAAGGGAAGTGTGAACACTGTGGCTTGTGTCTACTTCTACATGTGATTTCCCAGTCACAGCAACTTTTATTGCCTTTTTTCTATTAAAAGTGACCATTGAAAAAGTATAGGAAAGCTCTTACATCAGCCAAGTTATAACCATCACCTCTATTCCCTGAAAAAGGTTTTTTTCAACCTTTCACAGCTATTGTGACTGGAAAATGACAGACACATTTGGCGAGGCAACCTAAATGTAAAAACCACACTTTTACAGCACACAGTTGTAATATGGCAATCTGAGTCTCTGTAACTTGTTGGCCAAATGGGAGTGAGACAGGAAGAGCAGCTCTTGCAGAACAGCAGTGACCCAGGCCTGTGCCAGAAGGAGAGAGCTACTAGGGCATGAACCTTCAAAGTTACACACCCAGAATGCTCTGGCTATGGTCCAGAGCCAGAAGAAATATAAGTACTGTTTGCTCAATCAACAAGAGGCAAACCATGTCCTGCACAGTAGCTCTTCCTGCTTCCAAGTGGTCTGCACAGCGTAATTCCTGAGAGACAGTGAAGAGTCAGTCAGGGTATCAATGAATGCTAGAATTTTTGTAGCATTCACACAAGTATTTGGATTGACCCAGGTATTTGTTAAAGGGATCTGTGCTGCAGAGGTCACGCATAGTATGAGATTCTGATTACCTCTTGGTATTTTTTCTTTGTCTTTCTAAAAGTACAGCTGTAATTTTTATTGCTCACTTATTTCTTACCTAAAATTATCAGACTCATAATGAGAAAACAGAAACACTCTTTGGTGATATTCCACCACAGGAGAAATGAAATGCTCAAAGAAAATCCTTTGGAAGCATTCTACCCTCTAAAACCATAGGCAAGATGCTCAGTGGTGTAAAACTGGTCAGGTCTTCAAAGCAAATATTTCTATTCTCTTTTCTCTCATTAGGACATTCTGTAAGTGATAGAAGTAAGCAACCCTGAAGGGTGGCTTTTAATAGGTTTTTTTGGTTGTGGTGTTTTTAAGCATAAATGAAAGACAAGGTTTCTTGAAGCATTATTTTGTCATTTAGGAAACTGTTTTCCAAATTTATGACAATCATAATGAATTATTTTCTTAAAATACCTTTTTTCTCTTTATATGACTTAAAATTATTGTGTATCATGGCGTAGAAGTCTCTTTCTTAAATACTTAAATACTGTATATAATTTAAGTATGAGCCAAATCTCTGCAAATGCCATCAAATATCTTAGATTTCTCTAACTTTTCAAGTAGCACATTCTGATTTACTTCTTTGCTGGAAACACAGGCAGGCACAATATGACTACAGCTTCTTTCAGGGATGCCTTTTAACAAAAGTGGTGAAGCCTAGATATTGAAAGAGTATTTGTAGTATTTATAATCTCTCTTCTATATTTGTTTTAAAAATCTGAATTTAGTTCTTTTTGTTCATTTGTATATGTATCAACATTTCAGCAGGCATCAGATCACTCTTGCTTCACGAAGTATGACCTTGAGAAAATCTTGTTCTCTTTGGCATTTTCCATCCCAAAAATTCAGCTGGAGAAGAATGAAAAGGGAAAATTTCTGGGGGCTGAGCAATGAAGTTTAATTCCAAAACTGAAAGGTCTCCCACATGAATACAGAAAACCAGACAGCCCAGTAGACATGAACTCTGGCCCATAACCTGCAGATAAATCTGGTTGCACAGACAATTACCTACACAGCCCAGTGATGTCAGTGGAAATCCATGCAGAGGTAAGGATTTGTGGGCAGACGTTTGGCTCTGATCAGGTTAGGGAAGCTGTTTAGGTATTCCATTTCTTTGTAAAGTAAGACAGATTCTTGCTGCCATTCCATACTTCTACAGTAGACCATGATTCAGTTCAAGCCACTGAGAATTGCTGGCTGTCAGGCTGAGCTGGATGCTGCATTCAGCCTTCACCACTGGGAAGTTAGCTCCATATCTTGGATAAGGGCATGAATGGAAAGAAAATTTTTTTCAATCTATCATTATCTTCTTTTTCTTGCCACACAACAAAGCTTATTCAGTTTTGCGCTGGGTATGGTCATGTGTGAGGAGACTAAGAAAAGGTGAAATTGGACTACCAACAGAGTTTCATGGGGCAGTTGACTATTATGTAACTAAATCAAAACAATGACACTGTAATTTTTGTACTTTCACGACAAAATTCCATTCACAACTAAATTCTTCATGCCAGTTTATAAATGGTAAAGGCATCCTCTATGCATACTTCTCTATTATCCAGTCATCACTTACAAAATACAGAAGAAATGTGCTTTATTTATTTATTCCACAGTGTTGCTATTCCAAACTTAGAGACATATTTTTAGGTATTTTTAGTTCTGTTTCCTCTTATTGTCTCTACTTGCTTTCTCCTGTCCCGATGCTGCATATGCTTAGCCAAAAAGTAACAGATGTCCCATCTATTACAAATGTAGGAGACTGACTTTACTTGCTGAAGTCTTCAGAGGAAAAAAGATAAGTCCTCTCAATAATTCAGACTTCCTGGTATCTTTTCCTTCACTCTGTCTTTGCCTCTGTTTTCTGTCTTTAGATCCCCTTTTTCCTTAGTCGTCTTTTTCTCCCTATATTCAGAATACTGTTCTGAAAGCTTTTTCTCTCAAAAATCTAAGATAGTTTGGACTAACTTTTGATGGACCAAGTGAAACAAAAGATTGCCATAAATTTGGTTTGCTTCATTTGTATTTATTGACTTCCATGGAAAACATCCTAATTAATTTTTAATGTAGTCTGCTAGGAACAAAGCACGTGACTCAGAGCAAGCTGTAGCGTCTGTGCCTACTGTTCTGCCTGACATTTTGGTTAGCACAGATATCCCAGTTAAAATCATGGTTCTTCCATTCTTCCACCTCTAACATGGACCTTTGGAGGAATTATCAACGTATATGCTTTGAGATACTACAGTGAAGTCACACTGAAAGTCCATGCAAGATCACAATGGCAGTTTCAGCCTTTCCACTTTGGCCTCTAAGAAAACATTGAAGGTTAGTGATGCTGCCAAGTTTCCAATCCAGTATTAAAGTATACTTTTGAGTTCAATGATTTTAGCTGTTATCTGGATTGCATAATAGTCAGGTAAGAAGTATCCCACAGAAAATGAGGCAGTATCTCAGTATTTCTTGGAGCACCAGGGCTATGGCTAGAGCTGCCCAAATCACAGCCTTGCAGTCCTGCAAGAATGAGGCTATCAGGGCTCTTAGTCTCTCCAGTAGGTATTTCCCTGCTTTATTCATTTTAAGAAATACTGACTTCTCTGATTTTTGGCTATTACTTTTCTCTGGCACAGCTGAATTATTTTATAAGACACAAACCTTCCCACACTTCAGCTCATGTCTCTGGCAAGTCAGCAACCCATGTCCCTGCGAAGCCAGAATGTATGGAAGGCAGCCATGCAGCTGACATAGTTTGATTTAAAAGACTGTAGTGGGGCAGAGTGAAGTAATGAGTCCTCCAAAACAGGAGGCTCTCGGAAGAAACTCTTGCTGCTGCACAACTGACCTTTCTGTTCATTCCTTCTGGGCTCTGCTAATAGCATTTTGGCCTTCACAAAACATATTTCCCAAAAATCTTGGACTAGATGGGGAGGAAAAACATTTTGTCTACTGTATGCAAGCTTTTCCCTTCAGGTGTTCATTTACCATTCAGAAATCCATAGGGTTTAACTTCCTTTTTGCCACAGTTTTTTTTCTCTTTTAGGTACTTACCAGACTGGAATACCAGGGGAAATCCTCAAGACACTCAGACCATGTTATTTGTTGTGGATGTTTATAAATTATAATATGGATAGGTGTGAATTTATGAGTTGCAATATGGATAGATTCTTGGGAGTGTCCTGTGCAGGGACAGGAGTTAAACTTTGATGAACGTTGTGGATCTCTTCCAACTCCAGATATTCCATGATTCTATGATAGTTATTGCAGTCCTTTACCTTAGCCTCCTTCTAAGTCTCATTGGGGTACACAATGAATAATAATAATAGGAAAGGATACCTTTTACTGGTTAGATTATGTGTTTGTATTTTGCTGCTGATTGCATCATACACAGAGAACTGCATCTTCAGGAGCTCAAAGGTATAACTGTCTTGAGAATGTGTGTTGTAGCCCAGCATTGCTGCCTATTAAGTTTTCTCTGCACACAAAAACCAGAGTATTCCTGTAGACTGATATATTTCTTCTTGTAGGTTTTGTCATTGACCCATCTAACAAAGTATTTAGTGAAACCACATCATGATATGAGCATTTGAGTCCCATTCTTTCAGTGCACATTTTTTCTTTGCATGAAGATGTTCATATCCCAATATACATTCAATTTAGAGTATTTAATTTAGAATATTACTTTTAACCTAATAGGTTAAGTTAAATTTAGCCTAAATACATTACATGAAAATCCAAAAGGTGCAATACTGGACCATATGTATCACTTCTATGAAATATTGTCCTGACTTAATTGGGATTATTCGGGTATTTGATATTAAGTGCAGAGGTTTTCTGAGCTAGGACTTTGTGTAAACATAATATCTTTCTTGCTTTTACAGCATTAAGGGAAAATATGGGAAAGCTAAACAAGACAAACTCAAAAAAGATACGTGCAGCTTCCCTGGTATGCTAATCTGCAGACAGAGAAGAGAAACAAAATCAGATGCAAGACCTGAGAAATTGAATTTGATGTCAGTGTGAGTAAAAATTATTCTCTTTAAAGATTACATTGAAAATTTTTGAATATATAAGAGACATTTTTTGTTGTTAAAATTACATCCCAGTAGCTCATATCAAATAAAGACACAGTTTAATTTTTTAATTGACTTTAGCATTACAATTAAGGCTGCCACTTTATCTTGTGGAAATGGGCTCTTAATTATCATGTAATAGATGGTAATTTTGAAGTTGTCCCTTTGCGAACAAACTCCCTGTTTAAGACACATGACACTAGAAGGTTGCTGTTATGATGTCTTTCCTGCATGGGACTTCGGGATATTTTCTTTCCCACAACATTTTTGTAGTAATATAATCATTTACTTTCAATTTCAGAAGGCAAGGATCATGTCTTCTGTAATTCATTAGATTCCCATAGCATCTTTTCCTAATTTCAGCCATAAAAACATTCCTCTCTAATTTTCCAGTTTTTAGGAAAACAAGCATTCACTGTAGGCAATCTCAATAAAAAAAATGCAGGAACATTGGCTCATGTAAACAAATTACCGCTTCTGACAACCTTGGAAGGACAAGAACTTCTAAAGCTACATATCTTTTAGTGTTTAAGTTGCAATAAGCAAATCCATGTACTGACAGATATCTGAGCATCATTACGCACTCAGCATTTTAAAATTGTATTTCTTTCTGTATATACTAATTTCTAATTGGCTAAATGTAGAAAAATGCAGGTAAGGTGGTGGAGGCTGACTTGTTTGTGATAAATTACCATTTACAGCCTCGGACAATTCTCTGCTTACTTAAAATTGTCCAATTTTTTGGTGTTAAGTATCATTTTGGTGTTGAAACCTTTGAGAAAACAGCCACCTTATGTAGCAGAGCCTGAAATGGAGAACTGAGTTGAAACAGGTAAGATCTGGATCTGAAATGTCCATATCCATTTATGAACATAATTTTTTAAAGGATGTGGTACAGCTGAGGCAGTGCAAGACAGAAGGGGTGATATGCCAGCTCTGTCCAGTATGAAGGAAGTTTGCTGATGCTTTAGCTCATGACTATACTGAAGTTTAACTGTTGAGCAAGAAATGAAAGGTGAGGAAGTATTTTGAAACAATAGAGTGAAAGATTTGGTTATATGATGTTGAAATACACAGCCTGCAATAACTTTTTTTCTTTCTAGGTTTTCTTCTCGGGAAATTATAGTTGGTGTTTTAGTATCTTCTGCTGAATATGTCAGCTGATTCCTTTTCAGCCCAATTATTCCCAAAAATAAAAACCAAACCAGTAAGTTTTGCAAAATAGAATATTCTGGACATTTTAGTGATATTGTCCAAACTCATTCTGTTTATGCAGCATAAAGGTTTAAAGAAGTCATGTGATCTTTACAGTAATACAATCTTGTAATTTCTCAAGATTAAAAACAAAAACCAACAGAAAAAAACAAGCCACAAACAACAACTGAAAAAAATTCTGTGATTCTGAAAAGAACACGCTCAGGTATACTTTGCATGAAATATTCTGGTACTTCTCTGCCTATTTCTTGTCCAGCCCTTGCTGTTACTTTCAGTAAGTTCTAAGTTTATCTTAAAAGTTAGTGGGTAATTAATGTTCCTGGCACGATGATCAATCTTCTGTCTACAAAACGGTGACCATACATGTGACAAGCTGAACTCTTTTGGGAGAAAGATGGGAAGGGACACATTCCGTTTCTCTCCAGGTCCATGAGTCTGAGCTCAGAGCAATTCCACACCTGTGTCTCTTAGTTGTTAAAGGGGATTTTAAGATCACAGTTTGGTTAGAGAACAACAATTTGAGCAATGCTCCCCCCAGCCTGAAAGGCAAATTCTGGAGAAAGAGTTTGAGTGGTTTATGAAATAATGAGAAGAATGAAAGAGATAAATAAGGAATGGTTCTGTGCTGCCTTGAGCTACAGGGCATTGAATGAAACTAGCATGTGCCAATAGCAAACTAAACAAAAGGATTATTTCTTCACACAACACAATGAATTTCAAATTTCCAAGGCCATGGGTCTTGCCATGGGAGGCTCTAAATGCTGTTTCTATAGGTTCAGAATTTTCCCAGAGAACTCACATGGAAAATAAACCAAAAAAAGCAAAATCACATTTGGAAGATATTAAAACAGATACACTGCTTGTTGCTCAGGAAATCCCTTAGCTGTAAATTGCTAGAAGCAGTCTTACTCTGGGAGAATATCAGTTTGTAATTTGCCGTGCTCTAACACTCCTCCTGAGGAATCTGCTGTTGGTCACTGGTCAAACTTGAACTGGAATCTAGAAGGGCCTTTAGTCTGATCCAGTATGGGGAAAATAATGTTCCTGTTCTAAGTGATGCATACTGCATTTTGCAGCAAACTCCCTGATGCACAGTGGTTCATCAGTAAAAGGACAGTGTGAAGTAAATATGTTTCTGACTATGTAACACAGGGTAAGGAGTAGTGAACCAGCAGTCACACTAATTAATGCAGTGCTAATTTGCAACTGCTGCGTGCTTCCGTAGAACCATCTCTTAACATAATGCAATTATTTTCCTACGAGCTGTGCGGCATCCGGGGGTGAAGGAGGATGGAATCCTCGGCCACACTCAGTAGATAGCCCTGGTTGGATAGCTCCCAAGCCGAGGGTGGACGCGACCTCGAGAGAGTAGACCAGGCAGCCGCAAAACCACGGCAAAGGCGGTGGAGATCAGTCTCGTGTCCCCTGCACATGTCTCACGGTGAGACCTCGCGCAGGCAGTCCGCTTTCAGTCCCAGAGAGGCACACCCTTGCTGGATGCCGACACCACCTGTGGTGCCAGCAACGAGCTTTAGGGCCTGCTCGCTAAGCTCAGGTGGAAGGAGTGCCTCTGTCCGAGGAGCAGTGGTGGGGAGAAAGAGAGAGGGAGCCGTCTGTGGGTAAGGCACGAAGGTTTATTCCGGGAAGGATCCTGGAGCAACTCCGGCTTATTCAGGAAAAAACAGGGATTTTATACCGCATAGAAATGGGGAGGTTACAAACAGCACAACCAATGAACATTAACGTCCCCTCATTGTCTACCAATAATATCACAACAGTTGGGAGGGGTTAAATTGTCAATCCATTTTTACCCAATCACTCGACGCCCAGGGGAGAAGTTCTAGAAAACTGGCCTTGGCAGGCACCCCAGATCCTCCCACTAGGCATGGATTCTTCTCCCCAGCCCTGGCACCGCCCCAGGTGGAACCACTCTATTCCTTAGGATGGAAGGTTTATACCAAGTCCCAAAACAAGGGGAGAAGGAGGAGAACTCCTTTATGGCCCATCCTCTGGAAGGCTTCCTGATCCTGACTCGTCTAGCCACCTCAGAGCTAGGGCCAGGGCAGCCAACGGAGCCTGGTTTTGTCCTGCAGGGGCTACCTGGGTCCCCACAGAGCTGGACATAGCACACCACATATTAACAAAGATGTTTTGCATAGGAGAGGATCAGTTACCTTATCTGTGGCATTGATTCCTTGTGTTTGTTTCTTCATCCAGTAAGGACACACTGAGAATGCTGGTCCATGTGGTAGTCCTAAATAGCTAGAAATATTTATGGATCAGGTGTTTTCTCTTGTAAATATCCAGGCATCTGGTACTGATGGCTCATTTAAATTTGAAGTGTTAATAATCTCGCTGGGCAACTATAGGACCACTTGAAAATATAAAGAAATAACGAATAGTTCCTATAGCATAAAGCAGTCAAGATTCTGGATATCTGTCTAAAGCACAGTGAAACAGTCCCTCTCATTATTGAGTTCTTACAGTTCAAATCGAAGTCTCACGACAGCAAATTATTTCAGGGAATACTGGGAGGGAAATATGGAGGGAATAAAGGAAATTTTTTTATACGCTCTATAGCATATGTAAATATATAATGTAGTCAGCATGTATCTATGACTGCAGAAATAAAGCATGCACTGAGTTCATAGGTTTTGTAGGGATTTATGTCCATCCTATTAATGGTGCCAAAGACAAGGCCAAAGTATTTAAAATGTTGCTGTTACCTGTGCACTCAGATAGGAATAGCACACAGTATGGTTTTTCTCAGTTATAGGAGTTTGCAGAAACCAGAATATGTAGAAAACAGACTAAAATTTAACTGCTTTCTCTTACAGAAAATAGGAGAGTAATTTTTAATGATGAATTTGTCTTCAGTGCAGAACACAAAGTGGTTTGCCTGCAGAGAAGCCAACGCAGATGAAATCTGTAATGGAAACAGGGAGAGCGGGACACAGACCGCATAAATATGCACAGTATGTTATTTTTATTCATTCCAAAGTCTGTAATTCAGAAAAGATTTTCATCCTGTTCTTTCAATTTAACAAATAGACCCATTTTATACACTTTTTCTTTTTGTTCAAGACTAAAGAGCTAATGATGGTTTTCCTTGTTTGCTTTCTTTGTTTCTAATGAAATCTTTGATTAAATGGTGTGCAGTTGAGAATAGGAAAACCTGCAATTTTCACAGTAGAGTAACCCTGCTCCAAAAAGTAGTTGAGCGGGTAGTCAGCTGCTCATAGATCTTGTACCCTTTGTTTCCTGAGTTAGTTAAGAATCCTGTTCTGGTTTTTTACTAATTAACTGATTCTATAATTACCTACACTTTGTTTTAGAACATTTTTCTAATCTGCCTGAGGAGAAGACACCATATTGGCTATTTTTTGTTGTTTAAATCACATCTGCATTTTAGTATCAGGTCCATTTCTTTTGATCTTTAGATAAACCTTATGGCTATTTAATACTAAGTTGGGACAGCAGCTGTTTTTAAAGGGAATGAGTTTTGCGAAGTCTGATGTTCCCCTTGTGTTATATATTCTTTTCTCCCCTTGTCAAGTTGCATTTACAATTTCATTTCTGGTTTAGTGTTGCTTAATACCCACTTGCACTGTAATTATGCATGCAGTCCAGCAGCAGCAGTGAGGTAAGGTATCTTCTTTTCTGTTACTTCTGATACACTGTTTAATGCTTTACAATATCACCCATTGGACTAGTTCATATTTTTTTACCCCATTATGGAGACTTGAAAAAAACAAGTACCCATGTAATAACTTGTGTGTTTACTTTTAATTCCTGATTCCTGGACTATGAAGTGTGAGTATCCATATGGTTTCATAAACAACTCTTATATCCTAAGTGATCATAAATAAATGCTGAGATAGTTTCTGGTGTAAAACATACAGTTACTAAAATAGAAATTTCCAAAGTCCTACTAAAATCCTTGTGAAGAATTATTCAAAGAAATCAACACAATTCAAGGAGTTATCTAGCAAAGTTGAGTTGTATTTTTTCCCCTGGCTTCTACAACACAGAGCTTTACAAAAGGTTCAGTATAAAATCTAATGCTACCCACGCTGTCAGGAAATAAGTTTTCCCTTAGGTAGCATCCTGTATCCCCTAAGAAAACATGTGATCTAGGACCTACAATCCTTTAAGACCGCACCATGTTGCCTTAAATTCATCAAGAGCAGCCTTCATTTAACTGTTTATATTTATAGGCTACATGAGATTGTGAAGTAGTCCTATTTTGAAACTTTGAATCTTGATTTTCTCAATTAATATCGTTTAGAAATCTTTCAAGTTATTTTGCTTCTTGCCAAACCAAGCATCAGCAGCTGCTTCCTTCATAGCATTCAGTGTGGAATCCCCACCCTCAGTCTGTGTAGAGAGCACCTGCACACTGTGCACTGACATCCTGTGTGACTGCTCACAGCTGCACAACAGCCCCATCTGACAAGACTGGCTTTGCATAGGCAGCTTCCAATCCAGAATCTGTTCCACATGGCCCAGCGATGACAAAGAAGTTAAAAATTAAAACCAAAAGCAAAACACAGGCAGTTGTGTGTTACAATCTGAAAAAAAAAAAAAAAAAAATTAAAAAAAAGGAAGCCATTCATTGTCTCTGGTGAAGATCGCTGTCCTTGCCAGCTGCACATGGTGTTGTGATTGTCACAAAATTGCATGTGTGACATGCTACTAGACTTCTGCTTTACAGTACAGGGGGGGAAAAGTAGCAACTAGGAACTGTAAATGGTAATGCCTAGTAATGTATTCACTCCCTTTTAGTGAAACTATGAGATACAGTGTGTGCCCAAGGCAGCACAGCATCCAGCTGCAGACATGCTCTGTGTCAGCTGCAGCTGCAGGGAAAGCTGGCTACTTCGCAAGGAACGAGGCCCAGACAAAGATGATGTAAAAGCATCAGCAGAGGCAAAGGACGAGAGGGGGTCTTTGTGGAAGTTCCAGCTGGTTTATTGCAGGGGCAGAGTCCAGTGACAAAGACCAGAGGTAAGGCAGCACACAATATTTTATATGGGGGTGGAACAAAGGGAAACAACCAATGGGGATTGACTGGGGAGGAGGGGACAACAGGGGAATATCCAATAGGGATAATTTAAGGGGATTACATGAGTCAATCAATGGGGCATCAAGAAAGGAAGAGCTGTCTAGAACTAATACATAGGCAATTAAGGGAAATGCGTAAACATGAGCTTATACATAAAACTGGATGGAGAACTGCTAAACCAATAACCTTAAAACATGTGAACTTAGAACCTGTAGGAACATGGGATCTCGCTGTAATCACCAGGTGAGGATTAGACCTCGGTGTTCTGCAGGCCTGTCTCACAGTCCTGCAAATGCTCTGCTGCAGTGGCCACCGCCCCGTGCACTGCAACAATTATGCACAGAATGAACTCTAGCATGTCATAGTAGTGGTAGCTCTTTTCTTGCCCAATCTCTGAGGACTGGTAAGACTTCAGAGTGTTGTACCTTGGACTACCATTACATTCAGGTCATATTTCAAGTACTACGTAAGCAGTAGAAATTGGAAATATTATCAGAGGAACAGATGGGACACAAGCAGATTTTAAAGATCCCAACTGAGCATATGGGGGGAAATATTTATTCGGTTTGCTAAAAGCTGTAGTCCAAACAGCCCTCTGGTCTGGCCTTCCTGAAGAGAAGCTGCCTACTGCCCTGGACGCTGTCAAATGCTGTGTCAACAGCTCACAAGCCTGCATGGAGAATTATTCCTCTCTTTTACAAAAATTGTTCATTTTCCAAACAAGATCATCTTCAGTTGACATCCTAATAAAAAACTACTCTCTCGAGGATGCTCACAAAGTCTTGGAGACTAGAAGTGGAAAGGGCTTTTTAGGTCATCCAGTTTACCCGTCTGCCAGTGCATGATTTTGCACTGAAGTGATTATTTAGTTCCTTGTCTCTTGGCATTTTGTGCCATGTACAAAGTGAAGCAGGATTCATCAGTTCAGTCAAAAAAATTCTATGGAAAAAGGCTCTCATTTGCAAATTCTGCATGTCTTGTTCACCTTAGCTAACACAAAGCCTGGAAGGTTTTGCATATTCTCCTTTCAGACTGAGACTACAACCAGTAATTTTGGCTTAAAATTACATCGGAACTGTAAAAAGCAACTTTTGAAGCTCATTCTTCAGTTGTTTATCAAATTCATTTGCATCAGAACTTGCATAGTTCTGGGTGTGGGAACAGAATAAAGGGTAAAATTGACAAACTGTTCAGAAACACAATTTTTGGTCTCCTTTTCTTTTTTCTTCCTTTTTTTTTTTTCTTTTTAGAGCTCTGTCTTTATTGACATAGTCCCCAGACTAAAACTTTTCTTGTCTTCCAGCAGTCAAACATTGTTAATAAAAGGCTCTATGTGCCGTCTCCCACATTATCTCATTCCTGATTCAGCTCTTTCCCCTCACAATGCCTGATGCTTCTTGGATTTTGACTGATTTACAATTACTTTGTTCCTGTCAGTGGACTGTTCATGAGATTCAGTCCTCAAAAGTAGGTTCCAAAAAACCTTTCATTAATGTAGCAAGGTACAAGGTAGTTAAGGATCCTCAGAACATCTATCAGAGCTACCATAAAAGAGATTGCTACTTAGAATCCTTTTGGGTATAAGAATTCTGGATAACCAAAGACAAATGTCTCTGCATGGTTGGATGTACATTGTAGATCCAAAGTTTCTGTTGCTGTGCTCACAAAATTGTAGAGGAAACACAAATGCTTTGCTATATCAACATCTGCATAGATCTCCAGAGCCTGTTCTTTTACCTTTCCTTCTTTTAAGGCACTTGCAAAGAAACTGCCACTGTTCTGTTCCGAAATGTAGAAAATTCTGTTAGTTCTCTAAATAAATGTTCAGTCCCTCTTTGGGGATTCTGAACAACTTCTTGTTTTAAGACTGAGGATGTAAGACCTCAGTAACTGCACTTCTCTAAGTTTTGCTGTTTATCCATGAAATCTATTTCCTAACACATGGCCACATATTGTGTCCTAATAACATTTTATCTTTTATCTTTTATTTCAGGCCTCTTTAAGGCAAAAACCTTGAAGGGAAAAAAAAAAGCAGGCCAGCATAAATGAAAAAATGTGTAAAGAGCAGTTACTGAAGTGAACACATTTTCTACAGGTGGCTAGAAAACACATTAAATGTCTTAAGATATTTATGCTGAATTATACCTTGTACAGGGAAGTAATTGTTTATAACATACATAAACACAGCATTTCCACAAACTTCTTGCTTATAACCTCTCCTGACATTAAGTTCCAGCTTGCCTTGATTGTTGAGTCTTCATGACAGCAAGTGAAATGGATTTGACAACAGGAACCAAGAGATATTTATTTCAAAATACCTTGTTTAGCTTGAAAGCTGTTTACCCAGAAATGAGGAGACTTAGTTCCAATTGTTCCACTGAATTAAGGAAATAATTTTAAAATTTGTTTTGCTAATATATTGCTTACAATCATAAGAATGTCTTATTTTTATATTTGAGAGAGGACATAAATTTAGAGCATCAAATTGCAAATTCTAGTCCTTTTTTTTTTTTATTGGCTCCAGGGAAAGGGCCAAGAGCTCTTATGGATATGATTTCCTTAAAAAAAATACCCCATAACTGAAAAAAACCCAAACCCAGCCACAGAAAAACCCAAAGTGATTCATTCTGAAGCTGAAACACATGAAGCTTACTTTATAGCATGCATTTATTGGTCATTATGATATCAAAATTTACTGACAGTTTCTGTGTTTTCTGGAACCAAGAAGTCAACTGTTCATTTTTTCTCAGGCTTTTACACATCTCATTGCTATCTAATCTAATGTCCACAAACCAACTGTAAACACAGACTGATGGAAAGTAAACACTGAAGACTCAGTATCAGATAAACAACATTGAAGATTCAAATTTTTCTCTACATAAGTCTTCCCAACCTAATTTACAGCAAACTTTCCATATGTATCGATTTTCATGGGACTTTATAAACTGTACATTGTTTTCTTTGATGAAGTCTACAGTTTTCCTGACCATACAGAGACTTTGATCCAACTTTCAGTAGGTGGGAATTTGGAAAGTAAAGGAGATGCTGTGTAAAATTACAAAACGTGTATTATTTAGTACAAAGGTTAGAAAGATCATACTTTTCACTTTTCCCAGAAAAAAAAGAATAAAAATACCTTAACACCAATGTCTTAACTTTTGTGAGAGATTTTGTATGATTTTTGTAAAAATTGTCATGCTTCTCTGACATTAAGACTTCCACAAAAGAAAGGAACTTCTGTAGACATGCAGAAAAAGTTGTCTCAATATTTCTCCTTTCCTTCATTTTACAGAAGTTAGGGGACAAAAACGCCTGTAAAGTGGTTTTTAATGAGCTAGGTGAAGGTACTAAAAGGGCATTTGAGAAATAACACTGTAGAGGAAGACAGTGAAATGTTTTGTAAGAAAAGAGATGCTTGGCCAGTTTAGAATTATAGTATTAGTGATGACCAAAGTGATGATGTGTGAAACCGAAAACTGAGAAGTTATTACTAACTTTATGTCAAGGTGCTACTATCGGTGTTTTAGGAAAAAAAAATAATTTTTAAGCATAGTAAACAAAAGATTAATTTAATATATACCAGCATAGGCAGAAGCTAATTTTGCAGATGCAATCTGTGGATCTAGTCACCTGCATTTTTTAGTTTGCTCAGAAAGTTCAGCCAGCAATTGTCTGAAATTTTCTAATTAGAAAATACCAGGGATATTTTTATTGAAAGGACTGCAGGAAAGAGTGCATTAATAATATTTTTTTTACAATCAGTTACTTTTCTCCTTGAGTTATCTGAATAAAAAATAAAAAGTAGGACTAATGAAGATGGAAATAAAAATGCAGGACAATGAACAGGGCAGAGGTGTTAAACTAAGTCCAAAATGGAAAAGGCAGATGTGGCCAGGACAAAGGAACTGCAATCCAAACATTCCAGAGAAATGTGTAATATCTTTTGCAAACACTCCCCAAAATAATTAGTGTTTAGTTTTTTTGTGTGTTCTGATAATCAAAGGATTTTCAAAGCTGAGGTGTCAAAAATATTTCAACCTGATGCAAATTCCTAACTTGCTTTCACCCCTATTTTAGTAGATGCTCAGTGACTAATCAATCAACTTATTTATTTCAGGTTTTCAAAGAAACTGGTGTCCATTTATTGTATAACATGTTACTGCATATGCCTATGTCTACAGCACCAAAAATACCACTTTATCAAGGTGAGTTAGAATAATCCCTGAGTTTACACACATTATTCTGTTCTTGACAAATTTATGAATAAATGTTGAAAAAAAACTGCACCCTAGAAAAGAACTCTCTGGGCAGTATTTTAGTCAATTTATTTGCCATAAATTTAAAAAAAACCCATCAAAGCAGCGTTTAAATAAGCATGTGTCTTTCAGGAAGATCGTATGACCAACATGACAGAAATTTGCTTACAAGGCTGGATTGCTGAAAGGTTGGCAGACACATTGATACCTTTCTGCCTCTGCTGCAGCAAAGTCTAAAGTGGCTGCTCATTTTGTGGCTGGTTCTTTTGCTTTTCAAATTCTCAGCTGGATAGCTGTGTCTCTGTTCAGGCTGTGTCCTTCCCAAAGTACACAGAGATTGGGGAAAGGATAACTAGCAACTGTGGAAATAACTTGGACAACCAAATATGCTTTTCAAGGCAGTCATCTCATGTAAGGGGCCAAATCTTGGGAAAGCAAGGACAGTTTGTAATAAAATATATTGTATAAAACCATATTTATTTCAAGCGTATTAAGTATAAAAAGACTTAAAGACAGAAAGGAGAGCTACACCTTAAAGAAATCACACTTTTTAAAAAGAATGGTTTGTGTTAGGATAAACAGAGTGAGATTTTATGTTTTCAGATAAGGAGGGAGGTAGATGCAGATTAAACGAAAAAGAAATCTGGTCCAAGAGAACATGCTAAGACCATAAAGTTATATAAATAGTCTCACATGATCTGAAGAAAAGTATAACTGTTATTGTCCTGTGAATTAAGAAAATAAGATACTTGTCTGAAACTCAAATATGTCATTTTATCAGTCAAAATCAATGTAATTAAAAACTACTCATGATTTGTAAGGTCCTTTTATTAAGATAATTTTTAAAGCTCAAAATTCACTAATCACAAAGCTTCTGTATGGACCAAGTGGCAAAGGGTAAAGGTGAAGTGCATGAAGTGTTTTTGTTGTAGGGTTATCTCATTCCAGAGTGCATTCTGGAGCACAGATGGATCAGTCCTTGTATTGTCTTATTTCAGACAGAATACATTTTATTTATTAACTTGCCAAATGTCTTGACTCCAGTTCAGTTCAATGGGTGGAGGTTGTCATGTGTAAAGAAAATATGCAGTTCTGTTGTTGCTGGCTTTGCCTCATGAGTTTGGAGGCAGCAGACAGGAGAAGAGCTCCTCCAGCACGCTCCCACAGAGGCACTGATGGAGCAGAAAGCTCCAGGAGGGCTGGCAGGGCTGAGGTGTCAGCCTTTCTGAATTTCTGTTCTGTCCTCGTGTGATCTGATGTTCCAGTTTTCTCCATTCACAGAGTCCGTGGCTCAAATGTCAGCCTCTTGCCTGCAAAACTTCTTGGTCTGATTCCTACCAAAACCCAAGTCTCTCAGAATTCCAGCATCGCTTTTCCTGGTCATTCCAGCAGTGCCTATCCTACACACCTTCATAGTTCCCTCCTTGAACAGCTGACACTGTAAGCTTTTACAGTTACCTGTTCAAACAGGTAACTGTTTTGGTGTTTGATATTAGTCCTCTCCGAAAGCAGAGCAAAAAGGTAGAACTGCCCAGTTAACTGAGCTTGGATGATAACCCACGGCAGACAAACATGCTTTCATGGAAATAGAGCTGGCTAAAGATAAAGATCACTGCTGAAAATATTCAAAATATTTGTATTAATGTGCAAAGGAACAATTTACAATACTTATTTTACAATCTCACATGTGTGAAGATGATTTTACAGTACAGCTGGCTTAAAAAGTGAGGGGTCTGTAAAAAGACAAACATTTCTTACTTCTGAAATTAATGCTAAAAGCATGAAACTTAAGACGTTAATTTGAATTTGACATAATTGTCAAAGCAAAACATAAAAAAGAAATACTTTAAACTCTTTTGTGTTCATGCTACAAATGTACTTGCAGTGAAATAGCAGCACACAACGAAGCACCAATTTAGCTGTCCTTAAAGTTTTATAGTGCTAAGTAGTTTAAAAAAAAATCATTAGTGTGATGACTATGAAACTCTGAAATGTTAAAAGAGCAGGCAGCTTCTAGCTCTTGATTCCCTGAAGATAGCTGAGAGCCTGCAGGGTCAGCCAAGTAGTGACTTGTGGAAGCAGAGTGTCCTGCTCGTGCCTTGCTGGCTGGCTGTGGGGCTGCTTTATAGCTCTCTGGGGACAGGGGTGAGGGCTTTGGAGGGCAGGCTCTTCAGCTGCCACAGGTCTGAATAGCTTCTCTCAAGTCTCATTGTTGGGGTTTTTTCTTCTGTCCAACTTGACTCCAGATGTTCCCAGTGCTCTTAGTTAACCAAATGATGTGTAATTGGAACGAGAACTAGATCAGAAGCTCTAAAACAAGAAAATGGAACAAGTAAAAATGGCAGGTATATACTCCATCCGGGGGCCTTGAGTTCTGCAGGTACCCACAGATTCCTCCTCTTGGATATAAGAAAATGTGCATTGGGGTCCTATTTCTACCTCATAGTAGATGCTCTCTGCAGACAAATTGATAGTAATTTCTTTTTAAATCTTTTCTTTTTGTGCTCATCAAGGCACAGTTCAGATGCATTTGAGCCTGGATTCCCAAGGAGATCAAGCCAGCCTAGATATGGTTAGTGTAACTCTTGGGAAATCAAAAGTGCTTCAATGATAAGGAGTGTGGGAAGTGTCTTTGTATGGGCATGATAAAGTTGTGATGTTTATATGGTGTTTAACATACTCAAGTGTCTGACTTACGTGTTAATCAACCAACATCTCTTCCCACACCCATTGTTGAAGTGGTAGAAATAACTCTACAGTGCAAGTATTTCTTTCATGTGCCATTTTTGCCTGACACTCTCACAGAAACAGAAAATAGAGAAAAATTCTTGTTTGTTTATGCTTTCTTTCCACTACTCAGTTCATTAAAAAGAGCTGGGTTTGTCTAAAAATATGTCTCCTATCTATTTTAACAGTTGCATAATGGGCATATATGCAGTTTGGAATTCTGATTTATTTTAAACAGAATCTTCAAAGTTTCCTTTCAGCTTGAAACATATTGGAATGTCGTACTTCAGTATCAGTTCCAGAAAGAGCCAGATGCAGAAACTTCTGGGAAGGATTAATAGCGTTTTTCTCTTTGGAGGGATCATTAGCTCTGCATGAATAGATTAAAGATTCCTTGCTCATTGTATTCCAAAATAGCAAAGCACTGGGTCCAAAGAAGAAATAGTGCACATTGTTAGATTGATAACATTATAAGTTATTCAAGGTCAAATTCTTTGGATTCTTATGGTTTGAATTATTTTTTTACTCTTTGCTTAGCAGAAATTGCAGTCCACCCTATTTGTGTACTTTCACGAGTATCACATTTAAAGCATCTTATGAATAGTTAAGTATTTTTGCTGACAGCTTTGTAGCTTTTCAAAGACACTGAAGAGATGAATTTTCCTAATGGTCATTTGTTTGAAAGCAGTGTTTCAATCATGGTTTAAAGATGAGCTCTGAAAAGACACCTCATTGCATCTTTGAAAAGGTTTTTTTAAAAAAGTAATACAAAGGACCCCATTCTCCCCCTCCTCTCATATTTGCCTAAATGATTTAAATATATGTTGTTTTTTCACCTACATGGCATTTTTTTCTCAGGTTAACAAAAAAATAATATGACCAAAATCCATTGTTGAAATTTTGCATGCTGTGTGTTCATCTTTATTGGAAATCTTCTTAAGGTAGAATTTGCAAATGCACTAAAATTATGGTGTCATAAATTTGCCCTGAACACACACACACCCACACACCTTGTACTAGTGTTTTCTTTGTGTCACAGTATCATCTGCCCTGAGGGCTAGGAAAACTCAGGCTTTCCTATGGCATAATTCGTGAGATTTTATTTCCAATGGAGGTCCTGACACTCAAAACTTTTTTGCTGCTAACAGCACACAGCACCAGTTTTTAGTCCATGCAGCATAAGTGTTACAAGTTCTTACCAAACACAATGTGCAGCTTTCATTCTCTTGATGTGTTTTGGGGATGTGTGCCCTTGCCCTTGGTTCTGTTGAAGAGCATGATGCCTGTGGTAGCCAGATGTGGCAGGAGAGGGTAGGTGCTTCAACAGCAGCTGCTCACATGGAAAGCAGCTCTGATTTTGAGGATAGTGAGGATCTATCCCACTAGAAGTTCATAAACCTTTCCATGATCTTCCCTTGTCCTTCATTTTAACAGTGGCATGCACTGGTGGCGCACCATACACAGGCTTTTCACCACTTTGCAAAAGGACTATAAAATATCAGAGACTTTATCATGTGACAGCCTGTATCAACATGTGGCAAATTTGCTGCTTCTTTTCCCACTGAAGTTTCAAGGTGCTGCTGTGCGTTCCTGCACTGCCACAGCAGCCCCCAGAGCTGGGCACCGCTTGCCTCTGTGTGCAAAGGGTGCGTGAGAGAGAGCTGCAGGGTTGTTCAAAAGGACAGGGTCTTTTATTCTCTTTTGCAATGTGGAACCAAGTAAATATTCTTGTCAGTATGTTTTTCATGATAAATGACCTACAGGGCTCCTGGTTTGTATCATACCCAGGCAAATGTGTGTGCACCCACCTGCAGAAGGCTACTGTGAGACTTTATCCTGAGGTTGCCCCAGGCTATAAAGTGTTAGAACTGACACTGACAGAAAGCATCCTGCAAGTTCTGTCTTTTTTTGTTGTATCCCTACAGCAATCATTTCAAATCACAAAAATGGAAGGAATTGCACTTACTGAGAAGAGCAAGCATGGGGTGGAAAGTCGTTTATCATTTGTATTGAAATCTTTTGTATCAGTTAATAAAATTGATAAGTCCATTGATATATTTTACACTGCAGTGCCCAATTTAGCTTGGAACATGAATCTCAACAGCAATGCAGCTCTCTGTAGCTTGTGCACATGCAAAATCGTAGAAATATTAACCATTATAAGAACATTAATTAAATACATTCTCAGAAATTTGTTCTATGCTGTACTTGTATTTAAGAAATGCCTTTTTTTTTTCCTTCAGAAGTTCAGACAAAAGTATAGAAGATCTGAATCTGGGGATCTGCACTATCTGAACATTGGCAGAAGACTAACCAATTTGCAGTGTAATACACCAGAATGCTTTACTGTTTCCATTTCCTGGTGACATCATTCTATTTCCAAATGTACCAAGAAGAGTTTGATAGGAATGCCAGTTATATTTCTGAGGAATAATGGTGAGTGTCATCTGGCTGGTGAGGATCAAGTTTGAAGTACCTGACAATCTCCATAAACTGTAATTCACTAAATATGGCACTGGAATGGGACCATTATTCTCCTCATATATTTATTTTGTATTTTTACAAAATATTCTCCCATCTTTATGTTGTAGTTTCTCTTTGATTAATATAAGGATGGCACTTGATAAAGTTCTCAGAGCTCTATAGATGGTAAATGTGTGAAGTAATTAGTTATTTTGCAATTTCATTGCTCTTCCAAAGGAAAATCTTTCCTTTGCTTTCTGAGTAGTTAAAATTGTCATGGGTGATACCTTGGGAGCTGGAAAATTCATGGTATGCAGTGGTTTAGTTCAAAATGGCAAAACATAAAGAGGCACAGGAAGGCAGCTTATGGGAAACATAGTACAATAACAACCCTGACCTCCTGGCCTCTAGAAATTAGGAAGTGCTATTTCTAAATCAAAACCAGCAACAGAAGTTCTGGGAATGGAAACAAGCTTGATTCTCTTTAGTGCAAAGGACCCGAAACTTCACAGTAGGTCAGACTTTCAGTCCTGTGTACGTGTCCACTTGTTTCATGCACTCCCGAGAGCCATGTGTTCCACTGGCCTCGGGAGCAAGCAGAAGCCACTGGGGAGATGCAGAGTGGGTGGCAGGGGACTGGTTCTCTTTCCATGCCAGTGGGATGCAGATTGCCCTGGAGAGGGGGTATTTGTATAGTCCTCTCTTCCCACCAAGGTATCTCTTTGCAATCAAGACTCTGCTTCTCTCCTGTAATGCCAACTGAACTGGCTGAAAGCTGCCACTGCTGTAAAGATCAGGAAAGAGTTACCCACACCAGATCTCTAATCTTGGAATAAATACCAATCAGGCATACTGGCATTCACCAAGAGGTTCTTTCCATTGCTCCTTTTAATTTTCTGCATGCAAGATTTCTTCAGTGGTATGGGTCATGCAGCTTGACTGATCTCTAGCAGTGGAATATCCCTTTGAGGACAGGGAGTTCAGCTGGGCTGGGAAGGTGGGATACTATGTGTCTTCCTTTAAGTCATACTCTCAATTCTTTGCTCTCAAAATCATGATTATGATATTCTTCTGTAATCACAGTGCTGGCCTAATAGTGTTGTTTTTCAGGGTAATCATCCCAGCCTATTCACGGTTCTGCCATTTGAAAAAAAGGACTTTTAATACCATTCAAATAAGGATTTAAATAATTGGAGGAGGCACTGTTCTGAATTTTTCATGTGTGTAGAAAATGGTGTGCTGAGAAGAATACATTCTTATATTAAGGAGTAAGAAGATTTCACACCTCAAAGCTGTTTATTGGAAAAAAGTTCTATTGTTCCAATTAAAAAGCAGATTTCTTATATTAAATTTATTTCTATTTTCCATGAGACAGAGTTGGTAGGAAAGGAGATAGAAAGCATCCCTTGTCTTTAGGAAACAAAGAACAAGTAGATCTTGAATGAGGCATAACAGTTTTCTGATTCACAGAACACTTTGAATCCAATTTGCATAAGTTATAATTCTAAAATAGTTATGTTATTACCACTCTTCATGCCACAGAGCCTGCAGGGATGAAAATGAATGAATGTGTGGTATTTCATTTGGTTTCCCAGATGATTCTTCCTAACTAACTTGGTCACCAGAGCCTACCACAACTTGGTTGTTACTACTTTTGGGGAGCAGGGGCGTGGGTGATGGGTGCAAGGTTGTGGTATCTTTGTACTCAGTGTATCTGAGAAAACTTTCCCACACTTTC
This sequence comes from Rhipidura dahli, assembly GCA_013399225.1. Taxonomy (NCBI): domain Eukaryota; kingdom Metazoa; phylum Chordata; class Aves; order Passeriformes; family Rhipiduridae; genus Rhipidura; species Rhipidura dahli. The sequence goes on from VXAC01000484.1 coordinate 515,602, forward strand.
CTATCATAGCCCAGACAGTTCTTACTGACAAACAGTTGACCTGTTTGAAGTAGGGTTTTCTGGTCTGTAATCTGAAAATAAAACCTGTAAGCCCATATAGATTTTACCCATAAAATCAGTTCAGTTCGGTAGCATGGCTGCACACCTATTTATATTTTTTTAATATCTTCTTTATATGCCATTTTACTCGATGTTGTTGGTATAGACTTTGAGACTCTTGAATACCAGGTGGTGATGTGATGTTCTTAGGACAGGATTCATCTTGAAAGGAAAGATGCTTTTAATGCTGCCTTTGAAAAGCAGAACAGATAAACCCATATATCTAAATTAGGGTCCCAAGTTGTTTTTCCATGCATGACATGAATTCATAAGTGGCACCACTTTCCAATAGCCGAGGTATAATGCACTCTGTGACAGGATACAAGAGTTAACAGCAGAGAAAAGAATGTGACGAGGTCACAGATCAGAAAAAATCCCATAACATAGATTCCTAGGAAATCCTTGCAGTCAGCCCTCCAGGCTGTCCACCCACCAGTGTGAGCTGGCCCCAGCGTGGTACACTTCCCCTCTTTCCAGAAAAGCAGCTGGGTGCTTTTTCTCCTCCTAGAAAATCTGTGGGCTTTTTGGGACACGTGGAGCTCTTGCAGTCCAGAAGAGAACGTCATACCTGCCTCATACTATCAAAACTGGGCTGAATCTATTCCTGAAGACTGTTTGTTTTTTTTTTTTTCCTTCCAAACTGGGATTTCATTGTTAATGGAAGACTCTTGTACTTCAGTGTTCTCTGACCTTCTTGCACATCTCCAGTGGCCTTCATTCAGAATCGGTTGGAGTTTCTTTCAAAATTTCAATTTTTTTTGCCTTGGTAATTTCTTTTGCTTCCCCAGCCTGTTAATATTGAACAGATCAAGAGTTAAAACTTCTAATCCTGTGTTCTTCTGTTTTCTGTTTTTTCTAATGGATGAGTCATGAGTATGGATGGCCTTTTGTTATTCTTTAGTAAACTCAAACAAGAATATTTATTCCCTCATTAGAAAAACAATAAATCAGCAAACAGAAAAATGTGAAACACTGATTTTTAAAAGATATTGGCCATATCTGACTGTTGTGGTTGTTTGGTTTTTTTTTTAATTTAAAAGAAATGACAAAAAAAAAATGCTCCTAAAATCAACTGGATTGCTATTGCTGAATCCTACAGCCTGGAACCTTTTGATAGTGGGGTTGCATAGGAACCAACAGCTGAAGTACAATAAACCTGGGCTCTTCTGGGAACCACATGTCCTGTCTAGAGCAGCAGTGATATGTTCAGAGCCAACAAGAGAGAGTGATTTTCATGATGTAACTCCACTTTCTACACCAGCCCCAAGATTGAAAGGATGTCCTGCTTTTTATGATAATTCATTCTCAGACTGTTCCTCTGATGAATTTTTGTTACTTAGCGATATATCAAAATACAATTTATTTTGTGATTGTATAAAATTAAGCATGGACACAAATTCAGAAATGAGGGCTTTTTTGCATTTATAAATATTTTCCACCATCTTATATTATTTTGATGTTCAACAACCACAAGTTATAGAGCACAAAAGTCTTTACAAGGCAATCTCCTGCCAGAAAGTCTTGTAGCTGTTTCCTTAAGTACTTCCTTCAGTGGCCAGGACTGTGCTATTTCTTTAAAAAGTGAAGATCTGGGGTTTTTTTCAGTTGTACAGTGGAAATCTGGGTTGGAGACAAGAAGAAAGGATTCCTTTCAAAATAATTTTGACACCTCGGTGGCAAGGAGGAGCATCTTACTGAAAATCTGGGTTGGAGACAAGAAGAAAGGATTCCTTTCAAAATAATTTTGACACCTCGGTGGCAAGGAGGAGCATCTTCACAGAGGCATGGAGCCAATGTTCTGAATTAACAGATTCTGTCTCTGGCGACAGGAGTAGGTGCGTGTTCAGTACAGAGAAACCCCTCCCTGGCCATAGATGTCAAATTCCCCAGCATTCAGTACACCCAGAGGTCATTAAACTGGTTTGGCTTCTGTCCCTCCTGCTGTGAGGAGAAAATGCTGTGGGTGCTGTCTCTGCTTCACCCGTATGCAATCATAATGTTGGCTCTGCCTTAAGAGCCTTCACAGCTGTGCTGAAACACAGTTCCCAACATGACTCAGATGAAGGATTTTATTTAATCTGCACAGGACTTTGGAAAAATAGAGAATTTTTGTTTGTGGCAACCTTAAAAATGTGTGAAGCTGAAAAAGGAGCACATGTGAACAAGAGTCTAGGTCTCCAAACCTGATTTCCCATTGTCTTAGGATGAAATTTCAGTGAAAATGGAAAGATGGGAGAAGAATGAAACAAACCATTTCATTGCCTTGGCTGCCTTCGTTCCTGTAATCATCCATTAGGGCATCAGTCATAGTTCTCATTGCTTCTAGCTCTCAGACAGACATGGTTAAGAAGTGTGTGGCTGTGTTTTGTGGGGTTTTTATTTAGTGGCTCTAGATTCAGCTTTTCTTGTAGATTCTTTACCCCACTGTGCTTTCTGCCAGTCTTTACACTATTCACAGTGCTTTATTTCTGTGAAACTGTACAGTTCTTTTTAAATTTGGAGATTCTTTACTATCATTAAAATCCACAAAAAAAAAAAAAAAAAGAAAAACCACTATCTTGTTGCTGGCATAGGAGTAACTGCAATGGCAAAATTTGAAGATTCTTAGTTCAGATTAAGCTCTTGGAAACAAGGAATAGTTGCCAGCTGATTCTACAGGCCAGAACTTTGGGAACTTTTAAAGCAACACTTACATAATTTACTTAAGGACTGACCTTTTGGGGTGGTGGACCGGAGGTTGCCTGATAAATATGTAAGAGCAAGTCTCTCATTTGTCTTTCTGAGGCAGAATGTCACTAGCCACAAGACTTAAACAGGCACAAGGAATCCCAGATTGCATGAATATTCCAGCATCTGATGTAGAGGTAGTCAACAGTTTTGATCTGCACATCTTTGATGGTATCTCCAGTAGAGCACAGGTACATTCAATAACTTTACAAGCAATTGCTTCAGGTTCCTCCATAAAAATTGCATCAGTTTTGATCTGAGTACCTTTTCCAGTCTAGTCCAGGTGCCAATTCATTGCATCCCTAGGAAGCTGAGTATTGATCAAGAGCTACTTACTACTTAATAATCCAAAATTGCCTCCAGGAGTCAAGGACCTGTTCTTTAGGGGGCCCGTTCCTGCAAGAGGATGTGAAAAGGAAGGCTTTGAACACAAAGTGTGCAGAGGATGTTCAGGAAAGTTGCTGTGCCACAGCCTCCTCAGGCCATGTAAGTAAAATGGTGAATGCCACTCAAAAGGACTTGGCTTGTGACAGCAAAGGGCAATTGCCAGAGAATTTTACACTAGAATTATGAAATCAAGTCTATGACCACTATTAAGAAGGTAGCACTGATGAGTAATTATAGAGTAGCTGAGCATTGCTGTACTTGAACCACAGCAAAAGCACTGCAGAACACAACGTAGGGTTATTGTTTTTATGGGACGTAATCATCCAGAGATATAGTTTATGCTTCTATACAGAAATCTCAGGCTTCATTTCTGTACATTTTTAAGCACACATGTTGGGACTCCAATGCCTATGGCAAATAGGAAGTGTCATGGATGAATTTGTGTTCATAATCTAGCTATAGAGTAGCATAATATCTAAGGTGGGCAATCCAGAAGAGTTAGAATTTAAATTTTACTCAGAAAAGTAGTGCAAAAACCGAAGGCAAGCATTAGTGAAAATAAGGGAGTCACCAATAGTGTTCTTTTTTTGAAAGGTTAGATTAAAGAAATTTAAGGAAATGTTTATTGGGGTCAAATAGGCTAAATATTTTGCAGAACTCAATGTGAAAGTATTTTTAAGTCAAAGACCATGAATGATTTTTTTCCTCAAATGTGAACACTTCACTTACCAAGTAAAAAGCATTAGGCTTCATGAAAATTAAACAATTACTGTGACAAACATGTAGACATCGTTACAGAAAATTGACTTGCATGTGATTTTGCTATGTAGTTAATTCAGTTTAATTCTCTTTCCACAGCTGACAGTGATTTGTATCCAGGGACTGATCTGTTCATACATTTTTACTGAAGAGAGACAAGCAAGTAAATCCAGGTTCTTGTATTTATTTCTTGTTCTATCTTATGTTCTGAGCATAACTCCAGAAGAGGAGAAAACCTTATAGGTCCTTGCATAAAAATTTGACGCCTGTTGTCTTATGTTCTAGGATGGCTCAACAGGAGCTAGTTATCTGTTTGTTGATTGTATCTACTTGAATGCTATAAATCAAATACCCTAACCTGTTAAGTGATAGGATACTGGATATGAAGACCCAGACCCGCAGGAAATAGTCCTGCCAGTGCAACAAAGACAGCATGGAATATTGGGAGATTCAGGAAAAAAAGTGGTGTGTGATTCATTTGGAATGTATCAAGCCATTCATACCTTATAAACATTTAAGACACAGAAGAGACTCTCATGATGTGTTAAAAGTGACATCAAATTATTTAGGACCTCTTCATACTTGCTTCAACCTGCTCCACCTCAGGTGACCCCAGCAGAAGAGGGTGTTTCCATTTAAGGGCAAATGTGTTTCAGATAAATAGGTTCTGAAATGAGATCCAATAACTACCAAATTAAACCTCAGGCTACTCTTATTTTGTGGTGCATACAGAGATATGGGGCCCTTTTTTGGATGATAGTTCATGTTGCTCACAAATTATTGATAGGAGGGGTGGTTCCCTGGGTCACTGTAATCTCAGCAGCACTTGAGAACAAATGAATGAGCACTTCTGCAGGACGTGACCTGAATCAGACTGATCGACTGAGAGCAGTAACTGGTTTAGTCATTGTTTTAGCAGAGATGCCCACTGTGACAGCTTTCTGCTGTCACTTTGGGGTCTCCCAAACTTGGTCTTAAGGCTGCATTACCAGCAGAACTACATTCATAACAAAACCAGCTTACACCGTCTGATTTGGAAAACAAGTTTGTGTGTTCTGATCTTATTCTCAGTAAAATTTCGTGTGGAATAAAGAAATAACTATGTTTAAAAGGGATTAGTAATCTCAAGATTTCTTTCTTTCTTTTTTTTTTTTTTTGTCCTCTCTACCTTCTTGTTTGAGAAGCAAACAGACAAGAAAAATGTTTTGCATTCCTTTCAAATGTTGTAATGGCAGCATCAAACTGAATTATTTGAAAAGATTTAGTTTGAGAGATTGATGCTTGTGATTTGCAATATTGTTCTCTTCATAATTTTTTTTAAAGTTTGCTTTCTCCCCAGGTAACACAAAATCGTGTTGTGAGGTGGAAATGGTGAGAGAAGCACTGGAACAAGACTGTGATTTTTCAGTCCTCCTTTTGTTTGAGTGCTCATCAGCAGAAATACCCAGGTTTGCTCCTTCACTTCTGTGCAGCTACATCGGTACTTACCTTTTATCTTTGTTAGGGAGCACTGAGAATTAAAAATTGTCTTTGGGTTGTACCCATTGACTCCTAATTAACATGAAAGAATGCTTTCCCTGGGGGCTTTGGCACAGGGCTCCTTTTTCACATGCATGTATGTCACACAGAATGCACACTAACTGTTCATACACAGTGTCAGTGTGCGTTCTGTATGCACACAAAAGTTCCAGATGTGCTGTGTATCTTGTTTAGTTGACTTTAGTCTTCTGTAAAGCCAAGAGAAATATTAATCATTCATTTACTGTTAGGGGATGGGTCTTCTTCTCATGTTTCAGTAAAGGGGGTGGAAAAGAAAAGTAAGCCAATTTTTTTCCTATTTAAGGCCAAAGCTGGGGAATGCTTGTGGCTGAGTTCTGTACATGGCCCGGTGCTGGAAGGGCAGGGAACAACCGATGTTGCTATTTTGAATAGATATTTTCTTCCCCCCCCATTTTTGTTTTTGCACAGAGAGTCTCATGTCTAATATTTAGACATGATGAGCTCTGTGCAAAAAGTTACTTTGCTCATTCTTGCCGTGTTTCAACCCTCAGTTATTTTGGCACAACAAGAAGGTGAGTAATTCAAGCTTCTTATGATTTCATGTTTTTACTTTATTTTTATTTTTACCAATAATTTTAGTAGCTTGTAAGAAATGTGTATGCACGAATCTCACCAGAACACTTTTCCTTCACTAACTCAGCAGTCAGATATTTAATGGTGAAGCTGAAAGTTCCAGGAGCTTGCAGTACCATCCCAAAGGTTTCTCTTTGCTTTGCTTTTTTTACAGTTAGAAGGACTGTACAGTGCTGTCTGCCTTGGCTGCATTTGTTCTTGTTCTTACTTGTTTTCCCGCTGCAGACACCAGAGAGATTCTAAGCTATTTCTTTTAACTCTTGAAATAACATTTTAACTGTTAGCTCCGTGCTGCCTGGGAGCTCTTTGTCACAAGCAGTAAGTCTTTGCTTCCACCTATTTTATTTGGAGTTCTCCTTTGTACTTGTTTGTCTTACACCAGCAGCATGAGGCTTTCTTTAAACAATTTATGTGCAGAGAAAAAGCCTTAAAATTCTAACCAGCTTTGTTGAAGGAGTTTTTAAGAGTGATATGTGAAAATATGTCAGCTTACTGAATTTTTACTTTGGCATGGAACAGGAGGGTAAATTAATTCCCTCAGCTGCTATAGTTTGAATCAGGCATCTGCAGGCTGTTTCAGCCCCTCATAAGACTGATTAGGAGTTGATGGTATGTGGAAGTCCATGCGAGTGTGTGTGTGCGTGCTTACAGAGAGCAAGAACACCAAAAGGCGAGTGAAGGCGGAATTCAGAGGGGAGAGAAGTGCTTTGTATACAGTGGTTCAACCTAGAGTGAAGATAAGTGTGGTATGAGTATTTAAGTTAAACAGATGACATTCCACAAGTCCGGCTGACCTTTTTTGGATGTGCTCAGTTCCTGCTTGCCAGATATTGTAACCAGACCTTTCTTAAGATAAAAAACACTTTTCTTTCCTGTAAATATGAAAGATTGGCAATTTATTTATTCTTACACAGAAGGAATAACCTTAGAATTAACTCAATAAGGCAAGGAATAACCTTAGAATTAACTCAATAAGAAGCAGCCAAAGAAAATGTAAAGGAAAGCCAAATGCCTTTAATACCACATCCTACCTTGCTCTGTATGACACACATCATGAAAACTTGAGCCATTTCATGGCAAACCCATCTGTCTCACCATACCTGGACAGGGACCTCTGCTGAGAAGTGAGTGAGTCCACTAGGAACAGCCTGTTGGCAATGGAGCTCTTGGAGTTCAGGAGGATCCCTGCATGAGCAAATCAGCCTCTGCAGCTGCAGCATGCCCAAACAGCAGCCTCCCTCACCCAGCACAGACACAAGCTGCACATAAGTGTCTATAAAAAAAACCCCACCCAATGCATACAAAGATATTTTGTAGAGAATAAACAGAATTTACTGTGAACTGATCCTTTTCTGTTTCTGCTTTGCCATATACACTCTCTCTCCAATAATCTTCAGTAAAGATTATAAAATGCAGTGATTATAAAATTTGAGCAGATGTGTGCTGTGAGTTTTCTCTGCTTCCAGCAGCAGACGATATATATATTGTTTATATTTAACATGCAGTAAGTGTACTTTTATATACTTGTGTCTATGGTCAGAGGGATAACAACTAAGAGACCATCCAGCATGGAGAAGGAACATCAGATTTATTTCTCCCCATAAACAAATTTCTCTAGGTCTCCTTCCCTCACTCTAACCATATCCCTGGATATTGCTGAGGTGCAACATATATTTGACTCAATAAATGATAAATTTTGGGTAGAAGAACAATACACAAATGAAGTGTGAATGAGTTTTCTCATTTCTCTGCCACATTCCTGTTCCATGGAGTTGTAACATTTCCTTACTGGGCTAACTTCCATACTATTTACAGGGATGATATTACACAGAGAGACTGATAAATCACTAGTTATCCCTTAAAAATTGGATTCTCTCCTTACTTTAGACTGTTTCTTTCCATACACTTGAATATGCTTTTCTCACAGAAAACAATAATTGAAGGAGTTGATTATTAGCATCACTAATTCACGTGCAGGGCAGGGAAGGGACTGGAAAACCAAATTTTCCAGAACTGAAAAGAGAATTTCCAGACATGGTAAAATGCTCTCTCTTGTCAAGAAAAATGTTTATATGGTTAGTATCAAATGTAAGTCAATATAAAATTTTCCTTGGGAAAGCCTGCCAGGAGACAAGACTTGGCAAGATATTAAGGAAACTACTCAGTATACACTGAGTTTAGAGTAGTCAGAAGAACCCCTGGGCTATGTGTTTCTTTGTCTTGCTGTAATAGCTTGGAATGGAGATGTGAGTACAGCCTCAGGCTAAACCTCTTCAAGAGCTTGGTATCTGGATACTGTGCAGCATGACTATTCCGTGACTTCCATGACCAAAAGATGTATGTCCTTGTAACCCACGAGGATGTTTTTAGCCTGTAGGTGCAAACACGTTGACACAATACAGGTTTTCTGATGTGTGTCACAGCTTTTAAGCCCTGCCCATGTTCAAGATAAGATGCCTCCTGATGGCTGACAGGACACGAAGCCAGTGCTTTGGACAGGACAGATGATTCAAAATGCAGCAATGTGTATTCAGTTCCACCCTTTTGAAGGCACCTTTACATCCTGCATATTAAACTACTCAAAAGTGTAAGACCTTAGAATGCTTCTTTAGGAAAGAAATCCACTCTCCACCCAGTGAGCACAACTTGTGAAAGCATTTGCTAAGCCTTGCAGCCTGCATTCATCCCATTTATCTTGAGTTTGTAGAGGCAATCATGACAGCTACTTCCAGAAGACAGCATAAATTTTAGCTAGACAGACTGTGGAGGTATTTGGCAGTTTCCACTGCCTACAGAGGAAGCCCATCCACAGCGCCCTCACGTCAGTGCCAAAAGGGAAGTCAGATGGATTTGGGCCTGTCTCAGCTGCATCTGCCATGCTTAAAGGACACCTCAGGCAGCCAGAGTGGGACACTTCCCGTAGGTACAGCCATAGTCCTTGAGGAGCTTCACTGAGGTCATTAGGAAAACTCTACTGCTCCAAAAGCAGTTTGAGAGCAATGCCAGAAACTCTTTTGTTTTATTCCAAGTAATTTTTTGCTCTAATGTAATTTAGTGTTTTCCTTGTAATGCAAGTATTATCTTGGATGTTTGGTCAGGAAACTCATTTCTGAGGTAATGGCTGAATGCTAAAATCTCTCTGACAAGACTTATTGACCTTTCATATTACTTGCAGTTGCAAATTACAGTTTTAAAATTATATATAACCATTACATGTAGGTTTCAGAAGGCAGCATGCAAATGACTTTTCCTGATGAACACCCACTCCTGATCCTTGAGAAAAGAATGATATTTTAGGAAAACTTGTAAACAGCTGATTTGGCCATTTTACTTTTTTTTTTTAATTAACTGGGAAGGATTAGATTGCATGTGAAGTAGATGGGCACTGTACAGATGTAGTTTACTGGTGAGCCTGCCAGACTGTCATGTTTAGCACTTAGCTGTATGGAACACTGCCCACATGTGTTCTTTGTTGATAAATTTCCAGTTTAAGGGTAATGCTAACAACAGTCAGAGCTATCTCTCCTCAAAGGATTTGGTAACAGTAAGATTCCCCTCCAGAATTTTGACAGTAAAACCAGATGAGGCACATCTGTGTGCCAAGGGATAATTAACTATTGTAAGTAACCTGGACTATGAGAAGTAATGAAATATCAGGGGTATACTCCTCTTCTTCCATTTTTCCTAACTAGTTTTTACCAAGCACATGGCAGACAAGGTTATGCTTAGGAAAATTGAAACATTCCTTTCTGGTCTGGAAAAATCATGCTAAATGAAAGCCTGGGGAATCCACCCCCTCTAAACATTATATATATGTTCTTGGAAATATGACGGATTTCATAAACACATTTTATATCACACATCCCTGGAACACATTAGCCTTAGGAAAATGAGACTATTATATAACTCTTTCATTATTTTCCAGATTTGTTTTTTACTTCAGACCGAATCACCGAATCTACACAGACTTATTTTTCTAATAGAAGAGGTGGAGTTGGAAACATCCACTGCTTTATTGCAGGGGAAAGAGGCATAGGTAGGAGGGTGTTGACACTGGCACAAACCTCACTGTTGATGCCTCAGTCAGAGTCATTATATTTGCTCTCCTCTTAGTGCTGCAGATTACAAGCAGATCCTATTTCCTCTTCCAGCTTCTGCCAGAGTGTTGAGGTTTGAAATAGGCATCCAGGTGTCACTTGCAAACTCTGCTGATGCCAGCCTTACACAACAGCTGGGGAAGGGTTGTACTCAAGAAAAAGAACGAAGGGAATTACTATCACTTTTTTTTCCACAGACTGGCTGAGAAACCAGACTGACACTGTTCCATTAGTTGTTGTCCCAGTTACATGCTAATAATGTTCACACCTTGTTTTAATCAGAAATCTGCAGAAAATGGGCCATACCTGCCCTCATAATTGGGACAGCATGCTGAGGGTCAGTAACAGAAATGATGCAGAGTGGCATTTAGTATTTGGGGTTAAAAGCAACCTCTTCAGAGTTGAAAGGTTCAGCCTGCCAGGAGGGGCAAACAATAACAAAGTGCACTTTCCCAGGCTAGCAGGCACCTGGAGCACTGTGTCGCTCTGGATGTTTCTGTGGTGGGTTCCTAGTCTGCGGAAGAGCACAAGCCACAGCTGTTGTAAGAATTGCAAGATTTAATTTGTTGGTTTGAAGTAATAACTCATCAAATGTCACAGAATTAGAAATCAGTGCAATGGTCATACCATTTTTACTCCAGATTATGCTGTCCTTTAGTCATGCTTGCTTAAGAAACTGGGCAAAAGATCTCCATTAAGAAAAGGGAAATTGTTGGCAATGGCAAAGATATGTTGTTAACAAGTAGGGGGTTTTATGGTCTTAAAATAACTGCATCAGAGTCCTACAGCATGGCAGTTCAATATGATGAAGCACAGTTCAGTTTATTATTGGCAGCATGCAAAAAAATAAAACAGACTTGCAAAAGGTACAATAAAATCTGTTCTGATTCACCATTGCTACTGTTAGCTCATTCTCCATGTAGTAGCTTGGTAAATTGCAGATTACCTGATTTTAACATGGTTTAGAGTTCAGTATCTACCACCAATTGTCTATAATTTTGAGACATTCTGATTTCGTTTTTTGGCAGATGACAAATAACCTTCAGTCCTAAATGGAACAAAAATGTTAGTGTCATCATTTTACCTGCTGCAATACTTTACCAGCCTATCCCTCCATCTATGTATCCATGATAATGCATCTTGTACAGAAGGAGAGCTGGGCACAGATGGGATTCCTGCTCCAGGAGAGGTGCAAGAAGTGCTATTTTACTTCTGTAATTTCAAGTCAGGCTCTTGAGGGCAGAGTGGCTGGGTGCAGAGAATGCTGCAGCCCCCGGCCCTGAGCATGCAGCCCAGTGGGTGCAGTGGGTTTCTCCTGGAGGGGCAGCTGTGTAGGGCCATGTTTGTCACAGCAGCGGTGGGTTTGTCACAGGGGTGGTGTCCCTGGGGCAGAGGTGCTGTTTGCTGAATCGCTGCTGTTGGCTTCCCACAGCCATGCTTGCTTCTAGACATGGGAGCCAGTGCTCCACCTTGGTTACTGCTGCAGGACAGCTACTTCCCTAGGCATTTTCTTTCTTCCGTTGAATCTTTTGATGCACAGGGTTTGTGAAAATTTGCTTTCTGTCCTCTCTGTGGCTTCCCTGACAAGAGACGTTTTGTCACTGGAAAAATCTGTAAGGAATTCCCACAGAATTTTCTGATTTTTCTCCATTCAACAAAGTCAGGCACTTTGTTTCAGGGAAATAAGATTTACATATTTATATGTGGTGACCATGCTATTAATATTTCTCACATGGCTTTGAGACTGTATAAAAAAAATTCAGTTAACCCTTGCATTGATTCTGACTGTGGCTAATCAAGAGATAACTTCCATAGGCATTAAAAAGTGACAAATTTCAGGAATCAGAAAGTCTCTTCTGTAAGTACAACAGAGAGAGGGAGAGGTCTGCTAATCCTATCTTAAATGCTGGAAGGGTGCAAGGAGGAATGAGATCCACCACTGGCTGCAGAGTAGCACATCATTCACACAGAGCTATAGTAAATCCTATTTTTCATTTATATTTTCAAGCAGTAAGTATTTTTTATCATCTTCTTTTCCAAAGGAAAGATTCTTTGAATTATGCTTTGAGAAAATCTAACCTACTTCCAACCACTGCTTTTATTTATTTATTTTCACTTCAGGGTCAATCTTGTCCCTGAGTTTGCAAAGTGGAAGCCTCTGCCTGTTTCATGTCAACATGACAATGGAAAACATGATATAACCCCCTCCAACAACAACCGTTTGTTGGCTTTAGTTTGGATAAACTTCAGCTCTGGGACTTCTGGCTTTGTTTAGTTTAGCAGAGGAGATTCCTTTCAGATTAGCTCAGAGACTACTTCCATTTTCCCCCATTTACGTCAAACCCTTCATTTAAACATGAACTATCAGAATGAGAATGAAAATGGTACCTCCTTTAACAAGGTCTGCACGTTTTTGTCCTGCTTTGATTCACACAAGTACTCCATGAAGAGATGTCTGCCAGGCAGGAGAGAGCATGCACAGGACTTTGAACGGGAAGAATGTGAGGGTAATGAAAAGATACATATTTCAAAGTTGAATGTGTTTTTTTGTTTTGAAAGCCTAGGCCTTCTCCTACAGCTAAGGGGACACCCAAATGATTGTGAAGAAATGAGGGATGTGACTCGTAGATTTAAGACTTTAGCAGAGTTTGGCTTTCAGCACAATGCAAAGTTTCCACAGCCACAGGAGACACATTTCTTTCTGCTGCTGGATTTCTCTTTCAGGTCACTGTGCATCCCACCCTGGAGGGTGACACAGGCACCTCTGCTCTCCTGCCAGGTGAAACCTTTCCTCCCACGTGCAGCCCTTCTGTGGGCTGCTAGAGCAGCTTCAGGCACTGCTTTATTCCCAACTCCAGCACTGCAAAGGGCAGCAGAATCACAGGAACATCTTGGGCACGTTTTGCAGCAGTAGATATGAAAGGATGATCTGTGTCTGGAAACTACTTCCCACAGCAATTCAGCTCTGGCAGTTCTTGGAAAACTTCTGGACATAATTAGTTCCCACTGAAACTCCCTGCAGTTCACGCCCAGTGACCAGTCGGTGCATTAGAAGGCTGTCTGTGGCAAACATCTTTGTTTCTCTCCTTTCCCTTTGTGCTGCTTCTTCTCTTTTCCTTCTTTTCATTTTCTTTTAGGAAAAAAAGCAAGAACAAAATTGCATCTTTTTTTTCAAACAGACCCGACAGAAACAATTGCTCATCTGAACAGAGCTAATGGGAAATATGGGAAGCATCGCTCATTGTTCCTTTGATGTTCACTCTAATAGCCATGCTGAGCATCAAAGGAGAATAAACTACATCCCCCATGCTTTCCTTCAGCTACAAGCAGCAAAAATAGGATTCATATTTTCTAGGAAAACACTTTAATGTTCATGAGAGCCTCTTTAAAAAAAAAAAAAATTGCATCTTCTCTGGTTTTGTCTTTAAATCTACCGTATGGTGTTTGCTTGTTTCCCTACAGAGCAGTAGTCATTCTGTGCCAGCTGTTTAAGAGAAGAATGTCCTAGTGAAAGCAAACAATGGGCTGTGTAGTGGGAATTGCAAATCTTTGAAAGGGGTAATTGAAATCTGCTCAGACATTTTGAAGATTCTTTGCACAATATTCTAAGGCTGTTGGTGGCTTAGCTGTTGGCAGGGTGGTCCTCCTTGTAAATCCCTCTTTTTTGTATGAACAGAATAGCATTAATGTGAAGGAGGGGGGAAGAAAGAAGTGAGGTTTGCAAGTCCAGCTGATTATTTCAGAGCAGCTGAAAAGAGAAATATTGCTGTATATGCCTTTCAGTGAAGAATCAAAAAAAAAGTGAATTGTACAGAGCCTTTTCATTTATCAGGTGTTCTCTGGCTCTGGCTCTTCCACTCGTACCTTTTAAGGGCTGCAGCAGATAAACTGTGCTGGATCGGGTTGTGTCTGCTGCAGATGTTCCAGCCCTCCTGGGCTATGTGGTGCTGTTTATGCTCACCCTGTGCCAGCTGGGGCTGTTGCTGCACAGAGCAGGGAGAGCTAAATGTGTGCCAGGCCTCAGGCAGTCACTTCAGTAGCAAGGCTTCTGACCTCTGATATTAATAAAAAGCCAGCTTTCTGCTTGCAGGCTCTTCGTAGCACCAAAAGTGTGATTTTTCACCTCACAAGAGAATAAGTTAGGAAGATCCATAGGTCTTTGTGCTTGAAAAGTGGCCAGGCATAGAACTTGATATTTAAAAGTGGCTCCAAAATTAAGTTGTCTTTGGTACCCTGAGAAAACCCTCACAATACTTACTTTAGTAGCCCTAGGAGGTTGACAATAAGGGCATTGTATCCAGTGTACAAGTAGCCATTTAATATCCTCTATGAGGCAGATTAAGAAGAATTTCAAATACTGTCATCCATATCCAACAAACTGTCCAAAATAGATGTGGGGTGAATTAGTACAAACTAAGGAAGACTAAATGAATACAAACTGTTTTGCAGATGAAACTAGGTTAATGATGCTCTATGCATTCAGAATCCCACCACAACCTTCTGAATTACAAATACTCTTAATTTATTGGCACCCAAAGATATGATTCTTTTCCTTAGACAGTATGCCAGAGCACTTTAATCCTTCACTGGAATATGAAATGCAAGAACCAAACCCTTCGTTTACTTCCAACTTCTGAAATTACAGGGAAACCAATAAAATTGTACAGGGACTTAGGCAGGCCTAGAATTTGCCCCCCTGCTGCTTTACTCATCTCAGATGTTCACTATGTAATAAATAATATAATATGTAGTAAATTCACTATGGCTGTGGAGTTATATTGGGGCTGACTTTGTCCAAGGTATCTGAAAATACAAATGATATTACCACATGCATTATACTGCCATTTGTAACATTTCCCATCTGCTTCAGCCTCAGGAGAGAAGCATTGAATCAGGCTGATCTCTTCCAAGGCAAACCACAGAAACAGCATTGCATAAATCTGTTAGCCCTCTCACAGAGTTGAGGGGAAAGAGAGGATTGTGTGCCTCTTGAAATTTTAATTACCTGCCAAAAATTGTTTCAATTACTAATTTGGGCGATGCAAAACAAGTCATGCATTATCCCCCACACAGTATTTAGGTTTTATCACCCCAGAAGCTTAAAGGATCTTTAATTAAGTAGTTGTAGTTCAGTGTTTTACATTAGGTGCTATGTAGACCAAGCTTTAACAATTATCAATTTCTATTTGCTCCATTTCTCTCATTAGATCAAAAGCTGCATCTCTCTTTCATGATGCTTTGGATCTGTCAGAGTGGTTGTAAGGTCTGGGAAGCCTGTGTACAATGACTCTTCCAGTTTTTTTTATTCTTCCCAGGACAGACCTACTGCAAGAAATGTTTCAAAGAACCCTCCAAAGTTATAAACTCTTCCTGGTCCTAGCTAAAATCAGGAATGCAGAAGAATGTCTTTGAGCCACACCTTGAGGGTGATTTTTTTTTTTTTCCAAGTTTGGCAAAATTTTGTACTATATTTTAGTAATTTTTTCCCCTTAATTGATCCCCCTGATAATGTTGAGCTTGAACTATTGCTTTTCCTTAGAAATATGTTAGGGCAGCTTCTTATGGAATATAATTGGAAGTGGTCAAGTGTTCAAAATTAACATAACCTTGGCACTTGGGTTCTGGCTGTAGAAGTCTTCATTGACTGCCCAAGATATGAGCAGGATGCATGGTTAAAGAAACTAATTAATCCACTAAATCATCAGAAATCATATTAGAACTTGAATTTATGTCCATTTTTGCTTAGTTTAGGACACAAGTCTTTATGTCTTCACTCTAAAGGCAAGAAACATACTAAAATCCTATTACTGCAGAGTAGTATTAGCATTTATGCCATCACTACAACTATATAGCCACAAATTAAGTTCTTGCATTCTGTTGTTTATTTTTAGCATGACACCAAATGGCACAAAAGGTGATGTGGCAAAAAATGTTGTAATATAAGAAGAGAGGCGATGGAAAAATCTCATAAGCATTTTACCAATAATCGAAGAGTAGCTGAAGTATGGAGCAATGGTCCCTCTAAAAGGCATTGAGTGAACTGAATTATGATGAAATGTCTTCTTATTTTGTGTCCTGCTCTAAAGCAAATGTTATCCTTAGTAAAAGATTTGATGTGTCAATCACTGAAGAGCTGCCGTTACCACCAGAATAATAAGAAGTTGACATTTTTTAGGTCTGATGCAAAGCCCAGTAATATCAGGAGAGATTCTGATCAGGCAGTGATTACACTTAATCAGGGAAAAATTATCAGAATTCTGCATGTTATGGCAAAAAGAGATCGATCTCTACTTAAAGACAGAAGCATGAATATAATTGGGTCACAGGGTCAGCCTCTTGAGAGGGGACACTGGAGAGGAAATCCCAGAATAATATCTCAATACAAATGGTCATGCAGGAATATCTTCTTCCCATGCAAAAAGCGATTTGGCCCATGACATTGTCAAGGAATAACTGAGAACAAAAAGGATGTAACTGTCTGTTGAACCCATCAGAAGCTTTTCCTCAAAATTACTTTTATGAGTTCAGGAGCAGACAACAATTCTCTGGGCAGCCCTAAAAAAGGAGCAAGGTGATAGACGTAGAGCAGTGTGCTCTGTCCTGCCCCTTGTATGACTCAGCTTTAGATGACAGTTCTGCCAAAAAACAACCCTCCCCAACTAAAACAGCAAAGAAACCGCCTTGCACTTTGTTTGCTTATTACAGTTTTGAAGCAAGGGAGTTCTTTTGCCACGGTTTCTCATGCCAGCTGAAGCAGTGATGGTGTTGTGTAACAGCACCTCTGATGGGCTATCTCTGATCACTACTTCCTTGCAGCACCGCTGTGGCAGGGTGACCTTTGGAAGCTGTATGAAGAACATCATTCCAGGGTCAGCATGTGTGCCCAAATAGAGCAATTTGTGAAACATAAATATTAAGATGGAGCACTGGGACAGAATCAGCTACTTTAGATCTCATTACCTTTTGAGAATAGCCCTCTGAAGATAAAGCAGAAAAATTAGTTTTTAAATCTCATTTTGAAAGATTAGAAAAAAGCCAATAATCTGCAGGGAAAATAAAAGCATTTTGTGTTTTACTTGGTAACAATCATGCTTAGGATATATTCTAATCCTGATATTTCTAAAACTTTTCAAAGGCTGCAGAAAGGTTGTGACGTTGGTAGCATATAAAGATGAATGAAGGGAACAAGGAATGAGTTGTTTAAAATGCAAGCACTTGTTTGTACCAGTGCAGGCCTGTTTTTTCTTATTTATTTTTTAATCTGATGTACAGACTGGGTGGGTCTCAAAGCAAGGACAGTTTGGCTATGTGGCACAAGGATCCTTTGCCTGAGGATCCAGACTCTTCTGTACATTGCCAGCAAAACAGCGCGTGACTCCATCCTGCAACACCTCTGACAGACTTACAGTACTATGCTTAACCAGCATTCTTTCAAGCAGCCTTCTCTTTCCTACTCTGCATCTGAGAAAAGGGGAAAACTGGGACGGGCACAGTGGCAGGACTGTTCAAACACAAGCTTTCTTGGCAGACAAGCATCCCTAGAAGTAAGAAAGCTTCAGTTTCATTCTGAAAGCACAGGATATAGCTGTCGTTTTTGGTGTGAAACTTGGGAAATCTGTGAACTATTCATTTGTACACCTTTCCAATTCCACCTGATAGCAGCTCTTCCTTCTACAGCTTGCAGAGCACTAAAGGATTTTTAAGATTGACCCTCTCTGGTTTCTCAGAGTCTTGCATGTAAGTGTTTTATAAACGGAGGTTTCATTACCTCCAATTACATGGACAAGCCTTACAAAATATTACATCAGTACTATTAAACCTGGAAATAGCCTAATAGGTACAGATACCCAAACTGGCCCTTATATCCTCATGCACTGTGTGAAATTGATTCAATTAATTAGCTGTTTAAGACAATTCCAGCTGAGAGAATGTCTGAAGGCCTTGCAGTTGAAAAAACCCAAACTTGTTAATCCATTTCTTTTCCTTTATTTCTACCTCTTTTCCTGGCTCCCATGACCCAGACAGGATTTGAGCCCTTTCGAGTACTCAGCAGTGACCTGACATGCCAACAAACCAGGCCATCCCAGCCCCTCCAGCCAATTCATTCATTATGAGAATCCTCTTGTTTCCATTACTAATGATGGGATGGAACGAGTCTGTTTGGGTTTCTTATAAACAACATCATAATACCAGACAGGGAGCCCAAACCATTTGCCTCGAGGTAGACGTTGTGGCATTCTTTTCTGCTCAGGAAATGGAAAGCAGCATTGCTGCACATGCTGGGGTGGATTCCTCCACCTACTCCAGCAGGGGAGAATGATAGCATTTCCATTGAATATAGACAGCATATCTCCTTTCTGCTTTGTCCTTTGGTCAAACAATCTATCAAACAGTGATGGGGTATGCAATTAACAGATGTATTTACTACAGAAAAAATGTAAAACAATTTTTGAAATACTCATCCTGTAAAGCAAATGACCAAAACTAGGTCAGGGTGAGGAAGCACAGGCTTTGTATGGTTAAAAATTAACAGAAATGCCCTTCTTAGCTTCATCAGGCTTTGGATTCTGTCAAAGTCAGAGGCGGGGCCTTTTTCATCTTGGTGCTTTAGCCTTTACCAGATTCACTTTAAATACAGCAGAAATTGTTTGTTTGACTCATGTTTGTGATCAGATTCTCACAGACCAAAGCTTCTTGGTTTTTCTTCCCAGACCATCATCAGGCAGCTGCTGGAGGATCATGAGTCACCCCTTTGTGGACTATTGCCCTCTCTGAGGCAGAACCAGACAAGTTCAAGATGTTTTTTAATTTCTAACCCTTTAGTCACATCTCTGCAAATGGGATATGTGAGTCTGCTACTAATGCAATAGCTGGACATTGGCTTTGTCCAAAGTGGAAAAGCCTGTGGTTTTTGAGGGTAGTGTTAGGAAATTTTTCCTTTTGCCATATAATTGTGGTAAAGTCACAATCATGGTGCTTGCACAAATGCGAAGCCAAAAGAAACTACAGAACAGGTCAGATTCTCGGGTCATAGCATATGATAACAAGTTCCCTTTCACCTCACTGGGATTGGGATTATGTCCCATATGACATCTGATATCTTTCAGGCCATATGACAACGGCCATCTTTGTTTTCTCTTGTACACATTTGGGCTGTTCTATGTACCACACTTATGGGTCCTTTGGAACTAAATTGTGATTTTTCTTTCAGCTTTCACTATTGGTCTGCTTATGGACAGCTGCCAGTCTTCTTAGAATGAGAAATAACTCAAAACCAGCATGTGACAATTGCTGTGTTCCCTTTTTTTATTTTATTCACTGTTTAGGCTGTCCTGGGGAAGCACTACTCACAGCAAAACATTTAGCAACATGAGCGTTCAGTAAACAGCATAATTTCAAATTAATTCAGGCTTTCAAATATTGAACTTTTTTACAGTGCACTAGAGATTGACAGGTCTGCCAACAAAGCATGTTCTGTGGCAGTAAGTGCCACAGAAGTGAAGTTCTGTATAGCCATGATATTTAGGGCTTTGGGAGGAAAAATAAGATTTTGCATTGCTATAGACAAATACCATTGAGTTCTAATATATTTTTAAATCTTAGCCTAATGTGTATGTTTGGGAATCAGTAAGAAAAGCTGGCTAAGGCAAGTCTGTGACTGTTATACCACAAGTCTAGAAGTAGAAAAGTCAGCTTTTTTATAACCTCATTATTTCTATATGTTACTCACCAGTGCTTTAGCACAAATCAGCTTTCCAAGTTAATCTTTATGAGCAATGCAAAAAGCATTATGTCATAGCATGCTGACACAGATCTACATCTGAGCACAGAGGGGGTGTCTTCAACATACTAAGTCTTCCCAGATGTAAGTTTGCTTTGGAAATCTATTTAATACTTTCATTCTGCCAAAGGCCACAGCAATTTTCATTGCAGATCTCCTAGCTTATTTCTTAATTCATTTAACAATGTCCAGAAAGTTAGAAGCAAATATAAATGTCATTATATCCATATGTCTTAGAACTTTTGTCATCTTCCTGTTAAATGATGCCATCTACTGTAGCATAACTGAATGACAAGCTTGTAGAAATGCAGAGAAATCTCTTATATTTCCTTATTAATATAAAACTATCAGTTGTTTTGACATATTTTGAATTTATGTGTTTTTATTGATAGTGTTGAATAATATATGGCAGGTGAGCATTCTCAATGTGAAAAATTGGGCAATGAGAAAAGTCTCTGCTTCTGTCTTGGAAACATAATCTTTTCTAACCAGCAGTGCAAAAATAGGGGAAAGATGACCTTTTTCTGCTCCCCATTGGAGCTCTCCTCTTCACTGTAAGGCAGCAGGATCACATCTCTGAAAATAACAAAACAACAGAACAAATCAATGAAAAAGAAGTAAGAATGTTGAAAAAATTGACATATGAAAGTCCAAATCTTTGGATATTAATTTCCTAGTGAATAAGGACTTTGTCATCTTAAACGCATAGTTTAAAAAATACATGGTTTTGAAATACTAAGAAAGTGATACTGGGAGCTGAAAATCAGAATATTGCACTTAATTAAACACATCTTTAGGGTGCAGAAAAGGTGTATATGTGATGCATCTCTTATATGTGTATGCAATTCATAGAAATGTACATTGCAAGTGCAAATAGTAAAAATATTGAGGTTTTTTAGGTCTGTATAATGGTATTTTTATTTAACAATTATGACTTGCCCTAGAGATAAGTAGTTTCTCCCCTTCCTTATTATGTTTGTAAATGAAAAGAGCATTTTAACCTGTAGAGCTGGGAGGTGCTTAAGCAGAGTGACAGCTGAGTAGGACATTGCTGTGGGTGACATGGATCTGTGCCCATCCATGCTCTCTCCAGGGTGCATCTATCATTCCTTTGAGATGGATCGCAAACTTTAACTTCCCCAGCAGCTCTGCTGACATTCTGTCTCCAACAACATACGGCTTTCCAGGGCTTCATGTGTGCAGCAAGCCACTCTATGATTTCTCTTGAGCCACTACAGAGGCTATAAAGATTCTATTCATGATCCTTCTCTTCTACATTTCAGCCTTCCTGTTTGTCAGGAAATATTTGTCATTAGCCTTGTCAAGACTGGGCAGTTTGTTTTTTTCCCCAAGTGCGCACAGAGAGATACTGGTTTGTGAAAAGGAGGAAGGTGTTTCTTGCAGAAACAACACCTAACTAAGCAGAGAATCAGCTTTTTTACCTGGGATCCACAGATATGGTTCTGTGGGGTGAGAACTGGAAGGCCAAGCACCATTTTTAGAAACTAGCTCTGGCTTGGCAGACTAAGGAAGGATGTCTTGATGCTCTTCAAAGGTACTCATTGTTAGGCAGTGTCCTTTGAAAGCAGCATCCTCTGATGCCATAACCCTGTGACATATGGATGTGGGGAGGAGGCTGTCCCGGAAATGAGCAGTTCTTCTCCATCTCTCTTGTGCAGAATATGAAGTTTCTTGTGAGGCCCAAAAAGGGGTGGAAAAGGGAAAAGTGAGTTTCTAAGTGATAGAGAAAAACTGAGGGGAGTGAGTTTTCATATGCCATTAGAAGGTTTTTGATTTTAAGGAAGGTAAGGAAGGTAAAACACTAGATCCCAGCTTGATATCAGGCAAAGAAAAAATCCACTGGCTTGAAAATGTCTGTAAAGAGCTTTTGAAGCTTTGTTGTTCTGGTTGTTCTAATCAAGATAGTGGTCTAAATCAACTCTTAGACATAAGGAGTAACCGCTTTAACAACTCAGCATTTTCCTGTTTGCTTCTTTTATAATTAAAGTGCAAAAATAACTTTAAAAAAAGGGGTGTGCACAGACTTGGGCAGCCTGTGGTAGCACTGAAACTGGGAAAAGAATCCCTCCTGTCCCATGGAGTGCTCTGGCCCAAGATCTGCACTCTGTCTGTCCCCTCAGGGAGCTGTAATTGTGCTCCCCATTGCCCTTCCAGAGCTTGTAGGAGGTAGTGAGCTCCATGGGTGAAATGGAGGAGAGTGTCAGGTTAATAGGGCCAAGGAAAAGCAACTGAGTGAGAAAGTGGGAAGGGAGCAGGGGGAAACTAACCTCAGCTGAGTACTTGGCAATAAAGAACAGGAATTGCTCCAGTAGAAAATAAAAGGATTCATGGAAGATGAAAAGAGAAGTTACATGTTATGGGAAAGGTGAAATGCAGAGGAAGCATGAGAAGAGAGGAAACACATCTAAGTGTGCACATTGCCAAAGGGCATTGGTGTGTGATGGGAACACACACCCACAAATACAGAGAGGAAGAAGAAGGGGGGGGGAAAGAGACCAGGGTGCTTATGCAGTGGTGGAAAAGAGAAAAAACAGAGATAAAACATACAGGGAGA